>JADBJO010033428.1:0-2500 GCA_016801955.1 Conus betulinus
AAGGATGGGAAAGTTTTGAGATATGTAGAAAAAAGGCACGGGAAGTTTGGACACTGCATAAAATGTCTAGAAAAGGCATTGTCCATGACTTCTAACTCCTTGCTACCAAACCAAAGCGTCAGCATTGTCCATGACTTCTAACTCCTTGCTACCAAACCAAAGCGTCAGCATTGTCCATGACTTCTAACTCCTTGCTACCAAACCAAAGCGTCAGCATTGTCCATGACTTCTAACTCCTTGCTACCAAACCAAAGCGTCAGCATTGTCCATGACTTCTAACTCCTTGCTACCAAACCAAAGCGTCAGCATTGTCCATGACTTCTAACTCCTTGTTACCAAACCAAAGCGTCAGCATTGTCCATGACTTCTAACTCCTTGTTACCAAACCAAAACAAAAATCACAAAAACAAATTGAAAACATTCAGATGCGGCAAAAAAAAAGACTTAAAAAGTCCCGCATGGGTAATCAGACAATGCAGTTTCGTGCGTAGCCCACAGTTTTTCACCCCTTAGTCGCCAGATGAAAACAAACAAGTGGCATGTCACAAACTGCGATCAGGAAGTAAAATGTGAACGAGTTCCAGGAACAAAGGCCTGTAAGTAGTCCTCATAGCCAGATAACACAGAAGCCGACTGTGAAGAAAAACAAAATGATTTTTTTTTTAATAAAAAAGGCTGTGAAAGAGTTGCAGAAAAGGGGAAGTATTCTAGCACAGAAGGGAAAAAGGCAGAGAACAGCTAGAAAAAGAAGCTAAGGAAGATGAGAGACAACAGGAGAAAGGTAGTGAAATGGGTTTTTAAAAAAAAAAAAAAAAAAGGGCAGCAAAATGTATTGCAAAAGATAGGTGGAAAGGTAGAGAAAAGGCAGAGAGAAACAAATGCTGTGAACAGAACAAGAAAAGGGGAACAAGAAGGTTGGGAAACGTTTAAAAAATGGTAATTAAAGACCAAGAAGAGGGGTTGGAGGTTGGAGGGGGGGGGGGGGGGTATGGCAGCTGAAGGGACCAGGGTACAAAAAAAGGATAGTGAAAAGACAGGACAGCCCAGCACCAGAAGTAGTAGGATTCCTGCCAGCACTGGCTGTCCTCGATCGCCTGTTGGCGAGATGGCACCGTGTCCTCGCCTCCCCTTGACCATCACTGGCTGTCCTCGATCGCCTGTTGACCGGATGGCACCGTGTCCTCGCGCTCCCCTTGACCTCTGCAGCACGGTCAGTGGGTCAGCTTCCTGGGCACACACTGTCCTCGATCACCAGTTGACGAGATGGCACCGGGTCCTCACCTCCCCTTCACCTCTGCAGCAGCACGGTCAGTGGGTCAGCAGCTTTCTGGCCTCCGCTGACCGACTTTCCCCGACGACCTGATAATCCTCCAAATGACACGGGCCCAAGCACTGGCTGCGGCCGTTGCTCTCCCCTCCCCCCTGCCCTCCCCCCCCTCCACCCAACCCTCTCCAAACCTTCGTCTCCCCTTCCCCATCCTCCACGCCCATCCCCACCTTTTGACAACCTCGATCTTCCTGCTCCATGCCTCCTCCTCCTCCATGTTCCCCTTCCCTCCTTCCACACTCATCACCAACCCACCCCTACCCCTCCCCCACCCATTCACCCACCCAACTGGAAACAAAGGAGACAGAAGAAACTGTACAGGCGAAGATCAAGTTCGTCATTAACAGCTGGGTGGCTACAGTGGCTAGTGCGAAAAATGGATTAGTGGCTCCAGGCCATAGTTGAGATAACAGGACAAGCAGCTTGGACGACAGCCAGATGGACTGGCGGACGGGCGGGTGGGGAGGGAGGGGGGGGGGGGGGGGTACCGCAAGACGAGGACGTCATGTGATGGTCCGGGTGACCGAGAGAGAGAGAGAGAGAGAGAGAGAGAGAGAGAGAGCACTCAGAGGGTGAAAGTAGGTTTTACTGTTTTGTTTTTATTGTTGTGGAAGTTGTTACGATCGTGGGGGGGGGGGGGGGGGGGGGGGGGGGGGGGGGGGGGGGGGGGGGGGACAGAGGGAGAGGAGGGCGTGAACAAGGGAATGGGACGGTGGTGGTGGGAATCCCAAAAACTCTGTCCGTCTGTCTGTCTGTCTGTCTGTCTCTCTCTCTGCGTATACATATTTGTCTTGATTTGCTATGAATTACTTCTTTCCTTCTGCCCCAGGCTGGGTGGAAAAAAAAGCATGTATATTGCTTTTCTCATTATCCTGATTAAATAGGATTTCGTTTCGTTTTTGGTCTCTCTCTCTCTCTCTCTCTCTCTCTCTCTCTCTCTCCCTCCTCATCTCTTCTCTACTGCCTGTTCCCGTTACTAGACAGACCATGTCACAGAGAGAAAGGGGAACAGACAAACAGACCACGTCACAGAAAGAAATAGGAAAAGACAAACGGACCACGTCATAGAGAGAAAATGTAAAAGACAATCAGACCACGTCACAGAAAGGAAGTGTGGAAGACAACCAGACCACGTCACAAAAAAAACAGGGGAAAAGACAGACCACGTCACAA
>JADBJO010033428.1:7500-14595 GCA_016801955.1 Conus betulinus
GCGATAGAGAAGAGAAGAGGACTGACGCCCAAGAACGCGATAGAGAAGGAGAAGAGGATTGACGCCAAGAACGCGATAGAGAAGGAGAAGAGGATTGACGCCAAGAACGCGATAGAGAAGAAGGAGAAGAGGACTGACGCCAAGAACGCGATAGAGAAGGAGAGAAGAGGACTGACGCCAAGAACGCGATAGAGAAGGAGAAGAGGATTGACGCCAAGAAAGCGATAGAGAAGAAGAAGCGGTCAGTCAGTGCCGACATCTCACTGGCCACTATCGGATCTTGCAGACCGTTTCGTGGGGTGACAAGTCACAGTGTGGGTTGTTCTCCATGAATTACCCCCACACAGTCGGCCTTGCCAGTGTGGCTTTCTCGCGGTCACTGAACGATTAAGGTCAAGGCTGCATGCGTGTGCATGACTTCCGGTTTCTTCTGCCTACGGTGTTTTCAACGATTCGAGGATGCTCTCTCTCTCTCTCTCTCTGCGTTTTCTAATTGCACTCAGTCTCTGCGCGTTTTTCTTTTACATCGGCACATATTTGACATATGTGTGTCTTCATATAGGCGCCCTCACACACACACACACACACACACACACACACACACCACACACACCACACCCACCACACACACACACACACACACACCGGAGTATACAATCTCTCCGGCGAGGGCCCAGGAGCCCCAAAGCGTTGATGTCGGAGTCTTTTGTCAGGCGGTCACAAACACAGTTCGTGCGGCAGGTCGCACAAGCAACCTTTCCTGGTCAGGTCTTTAACGGTCAAAGCAAGGCCAGGCGAGGAACATTATCAGGTGCCGCCGACAGCACGAGCAGCCGTGCACAGAGCAGTTTCCCTCATCCAACAACCTGCTCGTCACTCTCCTGTCTGGCCTTCGTCTGATCTGCATGGCCAATGACCAAAATCAGATACTGAGTGCGTAGAGTATCGGCTCGCAGGAGAAGTCGTGAATAGTTCTACAATGCACCGGCTTCCAAGAAGTGGCGGAGAATACCCTTTACTGGACAGTGGCAGAACAAAGAGCATGCATCAGGATCGTCAACAATGCTCAATGCCCGGTTTTCCCTACATGAAGAAGTAGGTCGACAAGCCGTCTACATGAAGAAGTAGGCCGACAAGCCGTCTACATGAAGAACATGAAGAAGTAGGTCGACAAGCCATCTACATGAAGAAGTAGGCCGACAAGCCGTCTACATGAAGAACATGAAGAAGTAGGTCGACAAACCATCTACATGAAGAAGTAGGTCGACAAGTCATCCACATGAAGAAGTAGGTCGACAAGCCATCTACATGAAGAAGTAGGTCGACAAGCTATCTACGTGAAGAAGTAGGTCGACAAACCATCTACACGAAGAAGTAGGTCGACAAGCCATCTACGTGAAGAAGTAGGTCGACAAGCCATCTACATGAAGTAGTAGGTCGACAAGCCATCTACATGAAGAAGTAGGTCGACAAGCCATCTACGTGAAGAAGTAGGGTCGACCGGCCATCTACATGAAGAAGTAGGTCGACAAGCCATCTACGTGAAGAAGTAGGTCGACCAGCCATCTACATGAAAGAAGTAGGTCGACCGGCCATCTACATGAAGAAGTAGGTCGACCAGCCATCTACATGAAGAAGTAGGTCGACCGGCCATCTACATGAAGAAGTAGGTCGACAAGCTATCTACATGAAGAAGTAGGTCGACCAGCCATCTACATGAAGAAGTAGGTCGACCAGCCATCTACATGATGAAGAGTAGGTCGACAAAGCTATCTACATGAAGAAGTAGGTCGACCAGCCATCTACATGAAGAAGTAGGTCGACCAGCCATCTACATGAAGAAGTAGGTCGACCAGCCATCTACATGAAGAAGTAGGTCGACCAGCCATCTACATGAAGAAGTAGGTCGACCAGCCATCTACATGAAGAAGTAGGTCGACCAGCCATCTACATGAAGAAGTAGGTCGACAAGCTCAGTCAAATTCCTCCTCATCAGACTCGGGGCAATATGGAGCGCGCAAAAACTCTTTGGGTTTCATGAAAAATATCATCTGTACACACATGCTCGCGCGCGCACACACACATAACACACACACACGTGCTCTGTGTGTGTGTGTGTGTGTGTGGTGTGTGTGTGTGTGTGTGTGTGTGTGTGTGTGTGTGTGTGTAAGTGTGAGTGCGTGTGTGAGTGAGTGAGTGAGTGTGTGTGTGTGTGTGTGTGTGTGTGTGTGTGTGTGTGTGTGTGTGTGTGTGTGTGTGTGTGTGTTGTGTGTGTGTGTGTGCTTCTTTTGGACACGTGACACAGGATAAATGGAAACCAAAGACTGGTTCGACCTCCATCAAACGTAGGACGTTTCATTCAAACACTTTGAGCTCTTCTGCTGGTCTGGTTGGTTGGTTGGATGTCTTTATGATGGATCTACTTTGAAACTAACTGTTGAAATCTTGGCCACTAAATGGACGAACAAACACTAAGCTAACAAGACCATTGGTGTGTGTTTTTTTTTAGGCAGGACAACAAATCAAACAGCAAAACGTCACAAACAACGAAGACAAAGAAGGGGGTGAGAGGTGGTGGAGGGGACAAGTGCAGGTCAACAAATAATCCTTGGTCACGATAAAAAAAAAAATGACTTAGCAATGGGTTCTAAAGCAGAAACTGATTTTCCCCCACTTTTACTTTGTTAATATCACTTTATTTTCCTTTTTTTTTAATTTTTTTTTTTTTTGGGGGGACACTTATTTCTTTACATCATTTTTTCTCTCTTTCTTGGGTCTGCTGAAGTGAAATTTTTCGCCCTGCTGTGGTGGGGGAGTATACCACAGAATTGAAAGCGTTCTGAATTAGGGGGAGGAACGGACGGATGGGGGCAGGGGGGGGGGGGGGGGGGAGAGTTTGTTGGGTAAGTTTCAAAACGGAGTGACCGAGGGCGGAAAAAAAAATGAACCACAATTTGGAAAGAGAGGAGGTTAGTTACTACCAAGAACCACAGGCAAACAGAGCACAGGACTAGACACAATACATTTCGACCTCTTGGATCTTCTTGAGGGTGAAAACAAATAATATTTAGGACAGCGACAAGACCATGGAACCACTTAGCTGTACTTCTCCTGTTCGTCTCCAAATTCATTTTCTGTCGCTGTCCTAAATGTTATTTGTTTTCACCCAAAGAAGACCCAAGAGGGTCGAAATGCATTGCGTCTAGTCCTGCACTCTGGGTTCTTGGCGGTAACTAACCCCCACTCTTTCCAAATTTTGTTGGGTAAGCGTTTTCTTTAACCCTCCCACCTCCCCTCCCCCCCTCCCCACCAATTCCTCGTCTCCGCCCCTCCGGCTCCAATTCCAACTCCTCCCTCCCCCCCCCCCCCCTCCCCCACTCCCACCCCCTTCCGTCAAAAAAATGGAGGGCCCAGTATGCGCTCCAGGTGCGCCGACACAAAAGCCACTGTTGTCTCCCAGTAATGCAGTGTGGGCCTGAAAGTCTAGACTGCCCAGCAGTTGACTCGGTCTTGCCAAAGCCCTGTAGGCACAGCCCCCACGTCTGTTGAAGAGAACGCAGACAGAAGGAAAACGAACACTCAGCCCCAGTCTATCCAACCTTCGATCAAAGCACCTTCGGAGGGATCTTTCTGCTCTTTATGGGTCCTTGGGTATGAGTCTTCTTTCTGAGTCAGGGACTACTTTCCTGTATGTTTATTGCCTTTATATTATGGTTAACAGGTACACTTCGGTGTGCCCCTTATATAAGGCTTAACGGGTACACTTCAGTGCCCACGTTCTTCTTCGCCCCCCCCCCCCCCCACACACACCTCCCTTTCACCACCCCCCCCCCCCCCTTTCCCTCTATCCATCACCTTCCACGCTTCACTCACACACGCGCGCGCGCGCGCGCGCACCGCACACGCACACGCACACACACACACGCACACGCACATTCTCCCCCCCCCCCCCCCCACCCCCCCCCCCCCCCCCCCCCCTCGCAATCTATGCTACGTCATGTCAGTAATGACAAAGGAATCGTTTACCTGCCCTTGTTTCCCCCTACTACTTATTTGTCCCATATGTATGCGTCTGTCTGTCTGACTGACTCTCTCAGCGCGCGCGCGTGCGTGTGTGCGTGCAAGTGTGCGTGCCTTTGTAAATATCTCCCTTCTATTCCACAATCCTATCTGCAGATGAAACGCCCTGAGGATGAAAACCAAGACCACGAGCCAACGTTTAGTTTCAGCAGGCTAAACACACTATCAACAACAACGGAAGGTATTAGGAAAAAAACAGGACTGGTAGAGCGCACCTAGTAGCTACAAGTAGTTAGCGGAAAGGAAAAGAGAGCTGGCCGAACACACCTAGAAGCTAAAAGTAGTTAGCGGAAAGGAAAAGAGAGCTGGCCGAACACACCTAGAAGCTAAAAAAGTAGTTAGCGGAAAGGAAAAGAGAGCTGGTTGAATACACCTAGAAGCTAAAAGTAGTTAGCGGAAAGGAAAAGAGAGCTGGTTGAAACCAACTCCCTAATTTTCTACCCTATGGCTCAACCATGTGCGCTCGTGGCCACAATACTCCCACACACAAAACGCATGATGTAAAGATAGGTGAGAGGCGACAAGGTCACGTTTTGTGAGGGGACATCACCGCGGCTTCCCTTCAGTTCGACACCCATCAGTCTGTCTGAAGTTACCAGCAGGCATTTCTCATTGTGTTGACGTCATGGGAATGAAAATCGTTATCACAAAATGCCGTGAAGGCGAACAGAGTGTAAAGTCTGCGTTTCCCTCATTAACACTGATAGGAACCCGTCTCTCTCTCTCTCTCTCTCTCTCTCTCTCTCTCTCTCTGTATGCGTGTGCGTGCGTGCGTGCGCGCGTGCGCTTGTGTCTGTGTGTGAGAGAAGAAAGAGAAAGAGAGAGAGAGAGAGAGAGAGAGAGAGAGAGTGTGTGTGTGTGTGTGTGTGTGTGTGCACGCGCCTGCGTGCGTGTGCGCATGCATGCATGTGTGTCGTGCGTGCGTGCGTGCGTGTGTGTGTGTGTGTGTGTGTGTGTGTGTGTGTGTGTACGCTTGCATGTTGCATGTGTGTTTGGAGTGACCGCGGGGCGTCGTGTCGACGACTTTCTGTCACATTTGGGGGGGGGGGGGGGGGGGGGGGTGCGCAATGCCATGCGCTTTGCGGGGAAATCGTTCACTGCAATCTGGAGGTCGATGGTCCTGGCCTCAATGACGTTTCGAGGGGTAACTGGTTCCAGTCTGGGGTGGACCTCGGCAGGACTGAACACGGCTGGCTGGTGAGATACGCTGAAGATATTTTCCCATGGTCAGTCATGACCCTCAGACACACGAGTGATTTGATTTGGAACAGTACCCTCTGATCTTCTGCACGTGCACCTGAAGGAGATGGGTGGGAGGGAGAAGAGAAGAGGTGGAGGGGGGGGGGGGGGGTTGGGAGGGTCTCAACCTCTAATAGGTCTCTAAATCATGCTGACCTTGAAGATGAAAAGGACAACAACAACAACAAAATGGCACTCAACAGTTCACCCAGCGGTCTGGCACGCTCATGTATCACCGGGTTCGGACTTTCGGCTATCGCATTCCCCTAGCAGGAAAACCTTGATGATAACAACACTGACCACCTTTAGCTCAGTGGGGGGCGGGGGGGGGGGGAGGGAGGGGGGCGAGGGGGGGGGGGATCACAGGGAATTCTCACAGGGCACTCACTCACCGTTGACCTAGCTCTGTATCCAGTGTGCGTGTGTGTGTGTGTTGTGTGTTGTGTTGTGTTGTGTTTGTGTTGTGTTGTTGTGTTGTGTGTGTGTGTGTGTGTGTGTGTGTGTGTTTTCTATTTAAAGTGTGTGCTTCTGTGCGGCGTACGTGAGTGCGTGTGTTTGTGTGTGGGTGTGTGTGTGTGGTGTGTGTGTGTGTGTGTGTGTGCGTGCGTGTGTGTGTGTGCTTTCTATTTTAAGTGTGGTTGTGTGTGTGTGTGTGTGTGTGTGTGCTTTCAATTCTAAGCGTGTGTGTGTGTGTGTGTGTGTGTGTCTGTATGTCTGTGTGTGTCTGTGTGTGCGTGCATGCGTGCGCGCGCGCGCGCGCGCCGCACAGCTTCTATTGTCACTGTTCTTACTTGTCCTATAGTACTCTGTCAAAGCGGAACATTCGTTCACTGAATCCAGAAAAAAAAAAAAAAAATAAAACACTGATAATGGTAAGCGACAGTATGCCCCATAGTGTATATTGACTTGGCAGGGCCCGCCATCGTACGTACGATCACTGATCGGATGTGTGACATGTCTTTCTTCAGCAAGCAGTACTCGCTGCCCTAAAGGGAACAGCACCGAAAACTAGGCTGGAACTATTGTTTCCTCAGAGTCACAGTACAGTGCCTCTAGCATCATGGGGTTGACTTCTGCGAACTATTGTTTCCTGAGAGTACAGTGCCCCCGGCGTCATGGGGGTGACTTCTGCTGAACTATTGTTTCCTGAGAGTACAGTGCCCCCCGGCGTCATGGGGTGACTTCAGCTGAACTATTGTTTCCTCAGAGTACAGTGCCCCCAGCAGCATCATGGGTGACTTCTGCTGAACTATTGTTTCCTCAGAGTACAGTGCCTCTAGCATCATGGGGTGAATTCTGCTGAACTATTGTTTCCTCAGAGTACAGTACCCCCAGCATCATGGGGTGACTACTGCTGCAGGACCCATGCACCCACCACCTGACCCTCGGGGCTACAACCCCCACACTTTGAACCAAGACCCGGGTTTTCAGTATCAGCTACCGGTACACACACACACACACACACACGCGCCGCGCCCGCGCGCAACACACACACAACACACATCACACTCACACACACGCACACGCACACACACACCACAACCACTCTCGTTCATCCGTTCGATCCGGCCTGACTTGATCGTCATTGTTGAGAAGCTGCAGAATCGTATGGAGCCTGTCTCAAGTCGCCAGACCTTTCACCTTATCAGGCCTCCAGCTTTGAGGGGGACGGGGTGGGGGGGGGGGGGGGGGGGCGGTGGGGGAGGGGGAAGGGAGATATTATTAGCGTCAGGACGCTCCTGGCACTAGGTAACCTTGAACTGTCCGTGTACTCAG
>JADBJO010033429.1:0-14594 GCA_016801955.1 Conus betulinus
GGAGAGAGCGGTGTCATTTCAGAGACAACGACAGTGGACCGCACGCACAAGGGTCTACCACAGATACGGAACGAACACACTAGTGAGACAGCGAAGAGAGTGCGGCATACCCACACACATGGAGAGAGGTGGGGCAGTACACCACACACACCAGCCACACACCTACCACACACCCCACACACACACACAGCTGCACAGAGAGAGATATAGAGAGGAGGCGGGCAGCGTGTCACACACACACACGTGAAACAACCCCATCGACACACACGAACACACACACACACCCAATACCGACAGAAGCTTACAGACACTCAGTAGATGAGAGAGATAGAGAGAGAGAGAGAGAAGAGTATAAGGAGGAGATAAGGTTCGAGATGAGAAGAGAGAAGAAGAGATAGAAGGCCGTCAGGCCAAGCCACGTGCAGAGGACGGGCAGAGATTTTCAATCATTGTGGCCACCGTAAAACAGCTTTCAATCCGTCCACTCGAATATCTGCGCAAAGTACTCAGATCAACTAGCACCCAATTAAAGAAACCGCCGTAACAGTGTCATAAACACATGGAAACCCCCGCCATAGGAGTTTTCTCCCTGTTTCTTCAATAATGTCGAAACCTACTGCCCCAAAGACTGTAGGTATACGTTATCAGGTTAATTACAGTCAACACATCGTAAAGTCTCACTAGACCAGGTCTTTAAATTTTGCTTCCCTGTTTTCTCTATACAGCACGTCGACTAAATTATTTTTTATTTCTGGCTCCCTCCCTTTTTCCCCTCCAAGTGATGTTTTGGTAGTTTTCTCGCACACACAGAACCGAAAACGAGAAAGTGAGGACTGGAACTGGGTGGCTAATTGGTGGACCTTGAAAGAGAACCCCACCAAGCGCGGTTTAACGAAAGACGGTTCTGGTCTTCATTGACACAAAGGACTGCTGTAGTGACAAACGCCTGAATGGCCCTGAAGACATGAGCTGGCGGTGAACATACTACATCTGTTGACGGTCAGGTGGACGCTGACAGACCCAAGTCACAGCGGGAGGGAAGGACAGGGCCGAGGGATGGCGGTGTGGAGAGAATGAACAAAGAAGGAGGGAGGGAGAGGGAAACGAACTGAAAACGTAGATAGCCTCCAAGGTGATGACGATGACAAAGACTTGAGAAACACACATTGGCAGGACTGACATAGTGAGAAGACATTAGCATGAAGGAGACAAGAGGGTGGGGAGAGGGGGTCGACAGGTGACAGGGGTAGGCCTGTAAAGAGGTAGTGTTCACCTTAGTTGCAGTGTGAGGCGTCTGTGGAAGTTTTAAAATTATTGTTGGCACATTCCTCTTCCTTCCTTCTGCTTTGTCTAGAGCCAGGCCCAACTGGCGTTGTAGGCTCTTCCATTATGGTCAAACTAAAGATAATGTTTCCGACGCTGAAAAATACTGGGATTTTTGAGAAAATTGCCCAGTAGGTAAAGCCACTTTAGACGTTAGTGTGGGCTCGCGCGCGCACACACACATACACATACGCACACACATGCCGCGTGCGTGCGTGCACACACACACACACACACACACACACACACACACACACACACACACACACACACAAGTGCGCGCACATACGCACGCACGCATGTACACACACGCGCGCGCGCGCGTGCACGAACGCACGTGCACACACACACACACACACACACACACACACACACACACACACACACACCTCACGCACGCACGTACACACCACACAAACACATAAACACACACACGCACACACACACATACACACACACGCACATACACCACACACACACATACACACACACACACACACACACCACACACACACGCACACACACACACACACACACACCACACACACACATTATTGATCTATTGACCTTTGAAGTGTAGTTAGCAATCATAAAAAAAAATAAAAAGGAACAAAGTTGTGATTCATGACAGTGTGACATAGGCGTCCTCCCGAATTCTCCGTCAACCCCCCCCCCCCCCCCCTTCCCTTCCCCTCTCATTCCCGTTACCCTATCCCATCACTTCCATCATATGAGTTGTATGGGAGCATCCTAGCATCATAAGCCGATGTTAGCTGTTTCCCTGTTTTCCTGAGGAACAACAGGGTGTCTGTTATCGTTGAGGAAAACAGTGTTCACTATTTTCCTCGAGGACCATGCCTGTGTTCCTTGAGCAATACAGCTGTTACCGTCTACAGACGCCCAGTATGCTCCCATAGTGAGTCCAAGCATTACCCGAGTCATGCGTTGAGGACTGGCTAACGTTGTCGTTTTCCCTAAGAAGACCGACGCGGCGTCTCATGGTTGTTAGGGAGTCATGTTCACAAAAAGTATAGACAGCTGACTGTGTCAAACTGAAGTATCAGTTCACTTGGTCAGAGCGCTGTACCTGTACCACAGAGGTTGTGGGTTCGTCCACCATAGGGGCACTGATTGTTTTTTTAATTGTAAGACTAACGCCTTGTCCCCACCCCCACCCCCTATCTTATACTTCTTTTTTGTTTTGATTACGACATTCCCGTACTTTTACACAACAGTATATTCACAAGGAGACTTGTGGCTCAGGCACCGTTCAGTTATGATACTGTCAATTTACATTTTCAGCACAAAAGAGCGGTGTGAACCGCTACGGACAGCACACTTGCTCCCAACCATGGAGAGGGGTTCGATTCCCTGTTGTCACATGTTGTGTACTGTTACTGTTTAATTTTTATATTCTTTCTATCATTGTTTTCCCCTTTTTTTCATTCTTCCTTGTCTTTTCCATGTTTTTTCTTCTTTTTTTTTTTTGAGTAGTAGTACTTTCATTTTACTTCTTAAAAAAAAAAAAATCTGTGATATTAGATTGTGTGTGTGTGTGTGTGTGTGTGTGTGTGTGTGTGTGTGTGTGTGTGTTTTATTAATTTGTTATTGTTTTTTGTTGTTGTTGTTGCTATTATTGCTGTTGTTATTGTTTTATTGTTATCATCATAATTGTTTTCATCGATGTGTGTGTGTGTGTGTGTGTGTGTGTGTGTGGTGTGTGTGTGTGTGTGTGTGTGTGTGCAGTTTCGATCCCTTCCCCTGCCCAACTCCCATCTTATCTCGTCTTCCTGTTGCGTTTCGTATTCTTCATTATTCCTCAGTCGCCATTTTCAGCTTATTTGTCTCTATCCTCACTTCCCAAAGACTGAAAATAAAACGTCTACTATTGTGTGTTGTTTTGTAAAATCTCTCTCTCTCTCTCTCTCTCTCTCTCTCTCTCTCTCTCTCTCTCTCCTCTCTCCTCTGTCTGTGTGTGTGTGTGTGTGTGTGTGTGTGTGTGTGTGTGTGTGTGTGTGTGTGTGTGTGCAGGATCCCTCTCCCCTTCCACATTACTTTCCATCCCTCCCCCTTCCCCATACCCCACACCTCCTGTTGTTTCCTCCACCTCACCCCTCCCTACCTTCCCATTAAGCCTCTCACTTGGTCATCCTCCTTTCGATCCATCAGTCCCCTCCTCCACCCCCATTTCCCCCCTGCTCTCCACCTCTCCCTATCTCGCCTCCTTTTCTTCCACCTTTCTGGGTCCCTGCAAACCTGGTACCGCTGCGCTATCGTGGACACGCGGGGAGCTGGCCGTTCAAACACCTTGTCAATAGACTGTCCGTCAACGACAACCAGTCCCTAACCACGCCCCTGTGTCCGTTTCTCCGACCAGTCTAGTTTCGACTTCCTGTGCAGAAGCAAGACACACGCTCATTTCCGCCTCGACTGAGAAGCTAAGAAGACGACGAACGAGAGCGTACGGAACATCTTCAGGTAAGTGTAGATTTATGGAAATACAGAATTTCGATAGTGGTGTTTGGATATTAAACTTGTTGATTCTGTTTTTGAAAATAGGACTTGTAATCAGATGCTGTCTTTTTTCTTTTCTTTCCAGTTATATCGACTGTTCTTATAGCCTAACTAGCTGTTGAAGTTGAGAATTTGTTGGGCCTACAAGGCAGTTTAATGCAATCAGAATTGTTTGCCGGTTATTTGGTATTTTGTAAAAGCTCGTGCACATTTTTAATGTTGTTTTTTACTTTACTAGAGTCTACCTCCAGTTTCATTTCATATTAATGAAATTTGTCTTTTGCTCGAGTAGATACGACAGACGAAAAATCAAAAGGCGGAGTCTTCCAGGGAAATAACTTTCGGCGCCGAGGATGTGAAGCTAGGTCAAACGAACGCTGGAAGTTTCTGAGTTGAAATTTGGCGATTTTTTTTTCTGTTTGATGTTTAATTAAACTGATTCAGTAGTGCTTTTGTGAATAGTGCACAGATTTTAGTAATGTTGCAACATTTTACACTGCTGTCGACACGTGGTTTTATTTTTCATGCTCATGTTGAAAACAAAGAGGCCTAGCGTTATCTCTACGTTGTTGGGTGACTAGCTACATTTATGCGATAGACAGGACCCATTTACGGGGTTTCTAACGTTTGCATCTTTTCTGATTTGATTTAACTTAACTACGACCAAGATCTCTACCGTGTGGTGGGCACATTTAAACAGAGTATCAACAACATGTAACACCGTCAACCTACCACCATTGCCATCACCGATACTCATGCGTCGACTGCTCTGTCAATTCAAAACGAGGCTGTGCCTTAATTAGCCTGAAGACTACCGGCACGTGTTCCAATATAGACCCAGATTCTTTTTTTCCATGAGTCAATCGGGCAGCGCGTTTGGATGAAAAAAAATATCAGATATATCGATTGACTGTGTGTGCGGCAGTGGCTCATCGAACAAGAGATATGAGTCTAAATCAGCATTTGTTTATGAACTGCGAGAGTTGGCCTCTTGGTATTACACAGAGTATGTGCGACACGAGAGGAAGACAATTGTGAAAGTCTAATCAAAGGATTGATATTCCTGAGTGCCGTTCGTGATTTTTGTTTTTAAACTTTGAATCTTTTAAAGTAATAAATGGTTCACTCAAATCTTAGAAACACGAATGGGAAAGATGTACATTTTCCACCGTAAGCGAGTCTGACAGTTCGTGTGCAGACAACAGGGGACGCATCAGACCTACAGTGTTTCAATGTTGACCGAGTTGAAGCGTGGCTTAGTGCCGGTGAAAGCGAGTTTGGCACACACACAAATTTGAGTTCCTGGTTTGAAAGTAGTAGCACAGACGTTAAAATTTGAGCTCATCAGGAGTTGTGTTGTCAGAAGCAGACATTTAAAGAAATTGTGGAAAGGAAGTCTTCGTAATGTTTCTTTTCTTTTCATTATTTGTTTTACGCGTTTGGTTAGTGTCACTGGGTTGAATGTGCAAAGCATGGCAATTCTGCTTTCTGTCGTTTAAGGCCTTTTCACATAGCATGCTGTTGGAAAGTTCGTGTGTGTTGTAAACTCTTCTTTAATTCTTATAGCTAATATAGAAAAATAGATAAACTTAAATGCAAGGCTTGGTCCAGCTTTAGTTTTTGTTTAGCGAATGATATAATTCAGTATTACTACGGTCTGTATAAATCTTTTTTTTGCTAACGTCTCCATTATCAAAATGTTCTCCATTGATCAGTATAAGAAAAATGTGCGAAAATAGCGCAATAATCGCGCAAGAACCTAAGCTTGAAAGGATATCGGTCGCAAACGCCTCTTTTTTCTGTCAACTGATGACTAGAAGAACATAGCTTGTATGTTTCTGATTACTACAATGAATGATAGGCTGAACGATCAACGAAGTGCGCAAATATTGATCTTTTTTTCTTTGCATGAGTAATGGATCACCAAACACGAAAGACCATCGATAGATTTACCATTGTATTGGTTGTCAGATCGCGCTTGACAGGAATATTTGATTTGATCAGATGACTGACATTCGTCATCCCAGAATGGTCTTACATCTTAATATACACACAGTATTTTTTTTAACAGGAATGATGACTAGAAGGCTGAATTAATGAGACGGTTCTCAGCCGACACACATGTGATCGTGTTACGGCAGTAAGCGTATTTTACAAAACTGTCGGCTGATTTTATATGTGGGAGTAACACAATGAACGGGCGCAAGGTAAAAATTGAATGTTGAATAGAAACCACGCGCGCGTGCGCGAACAACACACCACGCACACACCCACCCCACTGTCATGCTCCCGAAGTCGTGCCCACACGCACCTATCACCTCCAAAGCAAACTCCGCAAACGCGCGCAGTCACTCCTTTCACCCAAGGCGAGCCAAATAAATACACAATACCGAAAACTTGGTTTTTTCCTCTCCTACGGGAGAACAAATATAATCAGTACATACAATTCTCAAATTAACTTATCCACACCTCCTCACCAATGGGGAGGCAACACAAAATAAAAACACACACACACCTCCTCTCCACCAAGGAGGTAAACACTAAATAAATAAAAACACCTCCTCTCCACTAAGGAGGTAACACTAGCTACTGTTTTTCCCCTTCAGTTGCAATGTTCATAAAAACATGGGGGCTACTTCACTATCCATCATCACACTATTTATATCATATACCATTATCTTATAACCTCAACACAACCTCAACACAGGAGATCAATCACGTCACAATTCACAACAGTTGAGGTTATACAGTAGGGTCATAACATTATGGGGGAATGCACCAGAGTCATTCTTCATCCACATGGGGAAATGCGCCAGTCATTCTTCATCAACATGGGTTATCGACTTCTGATACCGATACCGAAACAGCCCTCTCCGGCCCAAAGGGGCGCTGCCTGGCTGGAATCCTCCTCCGTGAGGAAGGGTACTGCAGGCGAGGTCCGCCACCCGTTCCAGGCTGGGGTCAGGTCCGGCACCTCCACCACCTTCAAACACGGCCACCCGTGGCCCGGCGTGAGACAGGCAACCTGTCAACACACTCGGAACCACGTGCAGTTCTAACTAAGTAATAACTAAGGAGACTCACTTCAACATGAAGATGTAAACAGTAACACACACACACACACACACACACACACACACACACACACACACACACACACCTGTCATTATTTTTGTTGATGTGTAATGTACATTCTACAGATATCAATTAGAAGTGAAAACTAGTAATGCTCAGTGGCAATCTTCATCGGAAAATGTTAAAATCTCAAAACTAAAGGAATTCCTTTACGTATTTTGTATATATATATATATATATATATATATATATATATATGTGTGTATGTGTGTGTGTGTGTGTGTGTGTGTGTGTGTGTGTGTGTGTGTATGTAATGTGTGTGTGTGTGCGCGCGTGTGCGTGTGTATATGTATATCTTGATATACACCCCTTATTGTATTTTCTCTTAAATGTGATCATATACACTCGCTTATTATTGTATTTTCTCTTAAATGTGATTATAGTATGAGATTTACCCGAGTAAATATATAATTCTCTATCAAATGAATTATCAGAACAAATTGTTGATAAAGTAAGCTCAGCTCAAAAGCATTCTTTAAGACAACTAGAGTTAACGCTAAAAAAATTGCATCTTAAAAGATCTAGCCTTACGTTTTTGTTAATCTTTTTTCGCACACGTCATGAAAGTCCTTGTGGTAAGAGCTTGCCGCAGACACCTTGTTTTCTGGACCCAAAACAATTAAACATTATGTTTGGCCATAGAATAAGAAACATTATTTCACATTACTATCATAAATTATGGAGAAGCTTCCTGATCCAGCTGTTGACAGCCGAGGCGCAAAAAAAAAATAATTAATGGACTGGAAAGGGAATCTACATTGAGTGAACATATTTTTAGAAAGTGCTGTGCTAGGTGTGGTTGTTATTGGCAGCATATTTGGTTTTGTTAATGTGACGGGACTCTGACGTTTCCCCTCGTTATCAGAATAAGATTATCATATACAGGCATACAAGGGAGTATTGAGAAGAAGCATTCATATCTCCGCAAACTAACTGCGCGCTGGCACAGGCACACACACTCTGTCACTCCGCCGCAGCACAATTCATTTATCTGTATCATACAAAAGTGAAACCGTTAGACAGATAATCCGATAATTCTATCCCTTTCTTCAGTTGCTCTTAATTGTCCAGGAAAGAGTATATACGCGGTTGCGCACACAAGTAAGAAATAAACATTCAGAACTTGCCAGCTATTTCCGTTGGTTGAACCATTCGTTTCTCTCATATTCGTCGGTGGCATTTTTGTCGCGTACTGAAACTGTTACCCTGTTGTGTCCACCCAATTGGCCAAATCTCGGTTGGGGGACGCTGACAGCATCGCTGGAGTCGTACTCTCAGACCAAGTCTCCTGGACTCCACTGCACTTCACCCTCTCGACAGAACGAGCTCTCCCACAAGTCTTCTTGTGCAGCAGACACACCCACCAGTGGCTTGCAGCTCCCTGTCTAGGCTTCAACAGGCTAGCATGTCTTGCTGTTTTCTGTCCCCACTTAGGAGACAATTCTCGCCAGTTGTCGGCTCCTAGGCTACAGCATACCTCTACTGTCTTCCGTTCCCACAAAGGAGACAAGTCTCTACTGTTGTCCACACTGAGCTGATAGCAAACCTCTGCTTCAAGTGAAGTCTTTGACTTTGACTCTATCGTGCTTTATTTTCCAGAACCCTCAGCAAGACGGGATGAGTTCACTTTCCCTAAGCGAGTCATGCTTTTTACTGGTTTTCCAAGCGTCTTATAACCATCCTCGAATAAAGAGAACCCGATTTATATTGGTTCAACCTTGGAATCGCTGGCGTACACGTATCACAACGATTTACACCAAACATATCTGCAAATAATTTTGATTAAAACCAATGGACTCACTAGTCTCAAACACGCGCCGTACGCACGCATTTGTGCGTGCGCGCGCACACACACTAGCGCGCGCACACACACACACACGCACACACACACATACACACACACACACACACACATATATATATATATATATAACACACACAACACACACACACACACACCACACACACACACACAATACGTGCACGCATGCACGTACGCACATACGACAGTGACTACCATAACCAACTGTGAGATTCAACCAGTGAATCTCCAAATTGATTTAGTTCCACTAGTGCAAACACATGTACAACAAAGATCTGGTTACCATGTGGATAATGCATAACTTTCATTGTAAATCTTGTTCAGTTTCCCGAAACTACCCTTTGTACCCACAGACCAGACTTCACAAGCTAGGACGAGGTTTCATGTGTTTATGTAGACTCTGTCATAGCCAAGAAAATGTAAACCATCTAATAGGTAGGAGAAGCCTTCCCGAAGCTGTTCATCCCTCAGGCCAAGCATAGCTGAATGGTTATCGTGACCTACCTGCAAGCCGACGGTCACTGAACAGCAGTGGTCACCTGCCACAAACTGCCAGTTCTCAAGCCCACTGTCGAAACGAGGAAATGGCTGTTGGTGGAGGCTGGATGCCTTCCTCACCCAGAAGCAGCTGGTCGATAAGTACTTGTCACCACCTTCCTGGACATGACAATTACTTCCTAGTTACTCTCCCTCTTTTAGTATCCGACCCGGGGTGCAGGAGTTTGCACCTTGAAGGACCCAGGGAAACTAATCTCAGCACAAGCAAAATTACCCTTAGTTTGCTTTAAGGACTGGAGAACGTTTGTCCGACTGGTGACAGTTTTGTGTTTTGAATATTCGAGATTTTTTTCAAAGCCTCCAATGAAACTGTATTTCTAAATTTTTTGTGAGCATCCATTGTCTTCTAGTGAGTTAAATCTGAAAAGGATATTGTGCAGCTCTAGAATTTCATTAACTCTCAAGATCAGATGGTGCGTTAGGTGTCCTGCGTTACAAACATATGTGACATGATTTCTCAAAATTATCTATACATCAGCTGTATGGTTGTGTATCAACAAGTGAACTGGGACATGTCTGTCTGTCAGTTGCAAATATTAGAGATGTGCTATTGAATACAGGGGTGAAAGACCTTCCGTATTGATACGGAATTCCATGTAGCAAATGTTTCCTTTTTTTTTTGTTGTTTTTGTTTTTTTCCGTGTGCGCGTTCCGATTCAGGTTTTGCGGCGCACTCGTATTTGAAATCCGCCTCTTGTTTTCAATGCTCTATATTTAAATTTGTCAAAAATGGAGCTGATTAAACGACGAAGCAGAGGCATGGAAGGTCGACAATGACCTGAAGAAAAAACAAGTGGAGAAATGAATGGAATGGATGAGATGAACGAATTGAATTCTTCCTGCTGCTGCTCCAGTCATGGCTCTGCTGTCTAAAGGTTGTTTTTTTTTTTTTTTTTCTGTCCCACCACTGTGCCACCTCAGAGGCAGTGCACCCACGCCGCTCATTCCGACACCCTATCCACAGCCAAAGCCTGGTCGGCCCCGCTGCAGCCCCGGCACCGACAATCCACAGGGAGCAGTCAGTGTCAAGTCGTCAAGAGGCTACCCCGCCGGAGACACTGCACGACTGCCGGGTCACTTCGGTAGTGTTCAGTGGCGCCTGTGTCTGATCTAACATACGCAGGGACACCACCTACTAAGCCCCATACTGACGACAATAATTGCTTAGTCGCGGAGCCGGCGTGAGTGGGCTCTCCCTCCGGAGGGCGCCACCACGTCGTCCAATGACAGCCCCCATGGACTCGCCGATACCGGTGACCCGACGAAACCAAACCAAGGCCACAGACGTGAAGAGGACATCGAATTTGAGGTCACCATGAGAGCAGGGCATGAAGGGCCGCGGAATTTGAGATATTTTTTTATGCTGATCGATGAGAATGAGGATGATAAGATGATGCTACGGATTTCCATTTCAGTCTGAGACTACATGTCAGGGCTGGTACTCCACTTCCTTTCATAATATATCCCGGCGTCAATCAGGCCCAAGAGATACAGTCACCTGCAGTGTTGGCCAGGAAATTTGAGGAACACTCTCAGAAAACGCATCCATTGAGTGGATGAAACTCGACTGTGTGGTCCCAGTCTTCCCAACTGAGTCCACAGCAAAATCAATTCTGGGTTGGAGCCGGTCGTGGCAGAAAAAACCCACATGACTCTGACGGGATTCGAACCCACGACCTCCCACGGCGGGAGTCCGCAACCACTGGTCCGGTGTCTAAAGTTGATTCCCTGCTGGCATGTCAATATTCGGACATATCGGATATAATCAGTCGATTTTTCATTTCCAAGACTTCTCTCTCTGCTGTTATTTATTTCCATTTTCAGCACATAACATTGCAGCTTCTAGTTTTCAAGACTTGCCCCTCGGTTAACACTGATTTTCATTTTAAAGACTGACCTTGCTGCAGTCACTGACTTTCTGTTTCCAAGACTCTCCAGTGTTGTGGTTAAAAAATCCAATCCCACTGATTTTTGTTTCCGAAAAATCGCCCCCACTATAGTCATTTAAAAGCTGACCCCACTGCTGTCACTGACTTCTCTGCTACCATGATTTGCCTCAATGCAGCCACCGATTTCCCAGTTCTGTATTCACCTTGCTGCTTTGGCTGATAGACTTTTCAAGTTCACTCATTGCAGCCACCGATTTTCTCTCAAAAGTTGTTCAGTTGGGGTTACTTATTTATTGTTTCCAGGTTCATCCACTCTAACCTTTGACTTTCATTTTTCAGATGCCCCAGTGCCACCAGCCACAGATTTCTATTGTAGACTTGGCCCACTGTAGCTTTTGATTTTGCTCAGACAGTGTTTGTTCCAATCCAGTGCTAGTGCAGACATTGACTCTGCTGCATTAAAGCCATGTAAGACTAAAAAAAAAAAAGAACAAGAATCCTCATTCTTGAATTATAGATTAAGTGATTGAAATTTGGCCACTATCTTTTATTAAGATCACTGGGGAGTAATATTACACATTGCATCCGGTTTGGTTTGATGGCTTACTGAATTAAAGATGTATTCTAAGTACTTGGCATATAACATTTTCAGTTTAATATTTAAGCTGCAAAATCAAAATTTTGCCATATTTGGAGCTTTTTGTTTAGAAGTTAATTATTAACTTTGTTTTCTAGGAGAGGCCACAAAAGTGTATTGGCAAGACACATTTTCTTCAGCGTGGGGGTGGCAATTGCCCCCCAGCAGGGCGTTGTTACCTTCACCACACCAGGGGCCTAAAGCACCCCCCTCCCCCCGGCCTTACAGTATAGCTATGTTTTTCTGCTCCTACCCTGTGAATATATGGATTTTCATCAACCAAGTCACAGACATGTCAAGTTTTCAGAAAAATGACTCTTCAGAGAAGAGCTGGTGTCACCAGTCGGAACATACATGATTCTTTTAAAGAGATTTGCATTTATGAGCTGGAGATCTTTATGTGTTAATTGCTATTAAAGACATTATTGAGGAGTCCATTATGTCAGCTTTGATATTTTTTGACATTTTCGTCTGTTGATCTACATCCATTTGGTTTTTGTTGACCCGTATGATTAACGTGTAGCATACGGTAACACAATCTGTGAAGCATGAAGTCAAGTGCTCTGGTTCAGTAAGTAGTAAACAAACGGGTTTCGATAGCCGGAAGTTTCCCCTAGATAAGTTGGCTCCTGTTGATTATTGCTATTACACATTGCACCACACTTTAAAAAAAAAGATAAGAGGCTCTGACACGGAGCAGGATGCCAGTCGTGCGTCCAAAATAAACTGTTTTCAGTCATTATACCACTGACTTTGCCTGTCAGCTCTGCCCACAACTGTCTTGAATATTATAAAAAAAACAACTGGTAGCAGTAGAAAACTTGTCTCCTCTTTGATGCAGTATTAACGCTCACAGGTGATATGTTGCGAAGAGTCCAAAATCCAGTTGTGATCAGTTCGACAGCCTGGTTTCTTCTGGTATTAATACACTCTTTGAATGGTACTTGACTGGCTGTGGGTTGATTTATGGTTATTGTGCTTATTGATTTGCTGATCACTATCACTGTGTAATTTGGTTTGGTTCAAACGACTGAGAGACAGAGTTGATGGGCTGCAATCTTAAACTGCACAGAAATATTTTGCATGTTTATCAGAAATGATTAGAAAGAGAGAAGTTGGGACACTTTAGGCTCTTGAGAATAATAATTTAAAAAAAAAACCTTTTTCACACTTGCTTTTCTTTTTTGTTGTCCTCCAAGGTATTGAGATATTGGTAATTGTGAATAAGTCAAGAGTTTTAGTTTGTGTATTGTTTGTTGTTTTAATACTCATGGAAACATTCCCCATTTTTTTTAGCCCAGCCAGTACTACAGAAGGCTACATTTGCACTATTATCAATGATTGCAAGTGATCGTTATTGCCCTTTAGTAATCTTTCTTTCCCAAGTTTGCAAATGTTTTGATGTTTAAAGGGAAGGAAAAAAAGAAACAAGGACACAAAACTTTTAGCTTACAGTGAATAATTACAGAAACATCAGAAGTATTGGAAAATAACAATGATAGCAGTCTTCATACCACCATCAATGATGATAAGAAAGAAAGCTTTAATTGAAGGACATGAATTACATTACTTCAGATCTTAAAAGCTCTCGCCCCCTTCCAAAACGCTTTTGAAAATATCAATAAAGAATAAAAAGCAGTTTGTGAATGGTAATGCATGACAGGCTGCAAACTAGTTGGTAACGAAAACATGTCTCGTTTCGTAGGATTCTTTCATCTGTGTCATTTTCCTACGCTTTCCCACTTCTCAGTCTCTTTGCCCCTTAAAATGTACCATAAGGTTTTCAATATTGTCAGGGTTTTTTTTTTAAGAACGCTTTCAATTGCTATTTACAAAGGAAGATATTTTTCACGAATGATTTGAACAGTAACTAGGATGGGTTTTTAGTTTAAATTTATTGCTATTTTAAACAAGCAAACTTTATTCGATGAAAATTTTAAACAATTACTAGGACGTTGTGAGTGCTGTTTATTCTTTAGTTGGTGCATAATGCTGGTGATTAGAATACGAGAATCAGAATGAGATTTGTTCTTTTTCCCTCTGATATTTGCATTGTTGGTGTAAACTGGTTCAAGGTTTCTGTAGATGTTTGTGTTGATGATTGGCTAAATGAACATACAACAAAAGGAGAAGCAATGGGAACATTGAGGGAAATAAAACAATTGCAGTCCATGATATAAAAACCCTGTTCCTGGTCTTAAGAGGCAAACTGAATATTCACCATTGAATTTGGTTGGTTTCAACTCTTGACTTCAACCATCGGATAACAAAAACAAAGTATCAGATGGAGACTATCGATTTTGTTATAACTATAGAACTGGGGGACAAGAATAGCATTGAGAATGTTTCTGATCCTTTGGTGTTTGAAATGTGGATGGAGGGAAAGAGAGCTTGCTAGTTAATATCAGAGAAAGGAAAAAAGGTTTCATGAAACTGCAGATGGCTTGCCAAAACTGTTGATTCATTTAATCCAAAGATATACTGGTCCAGAAGTGTGCATAGACGTGGTGAACAGCTTTTTGTTCCAGCGGCCTCCTTTAGTTGGGTTACTTTTAAACTAAAGAGAGTGCTCTGGGACCTGGACATACATCAACATACATGATCGTTTCGGGCCGGAATTGGTAGCATCATGCAAACAAAACAAAAACAAATAAACAAACACCACAGGAAACAAGCCTCTAAAGATACTGATAAAAAAAAAAAGAAAAGTTAAGTA
>JADBJO010033430.1:0-2500 GCA_016801955.1 Conus betulinus
TCTCATTTCAACACCCACTTCGATATCGACAATGGGATTAGTATGCTGGAAGAGTGTTTAACTGATTTCTCTGTTACAGAATGAGGTTGTATGGGTTACTTTACTTGGTGATTTGTACAGTAGAACTTCGGATATTTCTCTAGGACTACTCTGTAAGAAAATGATTTTGACCCACAATTCAATAATGTGTCTCTTGATTTGAACCGACAATCAAATGACCTTACTCTCAACAACTATGGGAAATTGTTATTGAACATGTGTACTGCATTAGATTTGAGTTTTTGAATGGCGTGTACAGAGGCGACCATGAAGGTTGCTACATACATTCATATCTGATTCTGGAAGCAGTGTCACAGACTATCTTGTATTCTCACGTGAACTTTTTATGATATTGTTTCACTTCTGCAAATTACCTGTTATTGACCGTATTGATTTTGACCATTTGTCAGTGACTGCATATGCTATTTTCCAATCGCTACAATCACCTGATATTTGTGCGCAAAAAAAGAGAGGATATTGTTATACACAAATTTTGGGGGGGACGAAAAGTGTGCCGATGAATATACCAGTATTTGTGTAGTGAAGACAAACGCTCGAAAATTGATCTTGCGAATGATGCTAATGTGAAGGATGCTCCTAACACTTTAATGATTGTATAAGAGTAAGTGCTGAATCCATGAAAGCACGTATATCATTTGAGAACGATGGAAATTCAAGTAAATGGTTTGATTTAGAGTGCAAATTTTGTAACAGAAATACCAACATATTGTTGCAGATGTTTTGTCATGTGTAAAATTTGAGAAAAAAAATCTGTATCTGAAAAAAGAAATGAATAATGTTATTGCCATACGTGAGTATAGAAATTAATTAAAGCGGAAGAAAGAACGCAGTTCAACAAAGCTTTACCAGATAAACTTGTACTAACAGTGAAAAACTAAAAGGAATTCTGGGACGTTATTTATAATGCATCTTAAAATAAAAAGCCTAGAAATGATACATCAGTTGACTCTGGTTTCAACATTTTCAAAACCTTGCTGGAAACGGACGCTGACAACACAGTAAGTGAGGATTCAGTTGAAGACACGCAAGGCTACATGAATCGTCCAATCTTTAGAGAAGAAATACTGGTTGCTTTAAGAAAATTATAAAACCGTAAAGCAGCTGGTTCCCGATGGCATTATTGGCGAGCTCTTTAAGCATTTCGAATGACCAGGTTATACATTTGTTTCCTGAAATTATTTGATAAGCTATTTAATAATGTAGTTGCAAAGTGAGACAACTGCAGGCGGAAATCTAAACAAATCTTAAATAAATGTTAGCGAATCACCAAGAGAAACGCGCGTCGTGTTTTTTTTTCTTGTGACTCGTTTGTCGACGTTTCTCTTGGCCGTTCGCTAACATTTATTTAAGATTTATTTGATGATGGTATATTCCCTGACAACTGGTCTGAATCTGTTATTCAGCCGATTAAAAAAGTGATATGATAACCCCCAACAGTCATAGGGGGATTTCTTTGAGTAATATTAGCAGTGAATTATTTTGTATGGTAAATAACAGATTGCAAGAATCGGTGAAAGGAAACAATATCACAGGTGAATATCAAGCTGGATTGAAAAAAGGATATTCAACAGTCGACCACATATTTTTCTTTACTAGCTATCATACAGAAACAGTTCTATTACGATCGAAAAATCTTGTGTCGCATTAAATGCTATAAATCTTATAGATTTAGAAAAAGCTTTTAATACAATAAATCGAAATCTTCGTTGGCCAGTTCTCTTGAAAAATGATATTTTGCATATATGTATTTTAAAACATGTACAATGATGTCAAAGCTAGAGTTCGATGTGGTTTTTATGTTAATTGATTACATTGTCTGCACATCAGGATTAAGACAAGGGAGATGCCTGCAGCCCTGCTGTGTTCTCTCTTTTTATTAACGAATTTGCGGTATAAGAATCGTGCTAGATCTTCACTTAACGCGTTTGAATTATTCATTCTGTTGTTGGCTGACGATGTTGTTTTGATGGCGGAGACAGTTACAGGTTTGCAGACACAGCTGGATAGCCTACAGCATGCTGTTACAGTTAATATGATTAAAAAACAATATTATATTCTTTCGAAGTGTGGCTATTTTAATGTCAGAGAGAAAATTGTTATAAAATGGTGTTAACACGTAGTTAAGTGGTACAAATACTTAGGAGTACTTTTTCTACGCGCTTGAGCTTTACTGCTGTATGCAAAGACCTTGCAAGCGAACAAAAAAATGTTTTGATTTATCTTATGAAAAAGATAAACACGCTATTTATGGAATTATTTGATTCTCAGATATAGCCAATTGTGTAGTATATGGTTACGAAATACAGGACCTAGAAAATGTGTATTCCATTGTGAAGCAGTTCATTTATTTGCTTTGAAGAAACTTTTAGGGGTTACTCAGACGAACACTGAAAGATCTTGTTTATGGTGAAACAAATAGCTGTCCAATATATGTAAATTA
>JADBJO010033430.1:12500-14594 GCA_016801955.1 Conus betulinus
TGAGGTGTGAAAATTGAATGTGAAAAAAAAAAAAAAAAAAGAAAGATGGTTCGAGTGTGTGAAGGGTGAATGGTATTGTATATGAGCTGTTGATGATCATATATGTTATATATATTTATATATATAGATTGGATATAGTTGTATATTTAGTTGCAAAGTGAAACGACTGCAGGCGGAAATCTAAACAAATCTTAAATAAATTGAATCAACGCCTTCTTTCTTGCGCTGAACACAGAAGCGATCAAAGCTAAGTGCATTTTCGTTATTTGTTTCATGTTTGTTGCACCTGAAGAAGACCTAAGAGGTCCAAAACGCGTTGTGGTTTGTCTTGTGACTCGTTTGTCCACGTTTCTCTGGGCAGTTCGCTGACATTTATTTAAGATTTGTATAGTTGTATATGTTGTGTGGAGGGGGATTGTAGTGAATTGTTTGTTTGTTTTCTTGTTTTTTTTGTGGGGTTTTTTTTTGAGGGGGTGTTGTGTCCCCGTAGTAGTTTGTATTGCGTGGGCACTTTAGGTTCTGTAGGCCATCCTTCCCCTCTGGATGACCTAGCCCCAAGTTACCACGCGATACCCCCTGTAGTATCCTTGGTCCGATATTAAACCTGTGTGGGTTGGGGTCCTTTGAGGCTTCCGGGATCTGGAGGTGGGGTGTTGGGGCATTATTGTTTTTGGTTTTTTTTTTTTTTTTGAATATTATTGAAGATTGATGTGTTATTGTTTGAAGATCTGTTTTACTTGTTTTGCTGGTGGTGCGTGTGTGAGTGTGAATCTGAATAAAATTTGTTAGTTTGTCGCACCTATTATTCGGTGTTTTGTATTCTTTGTTCTGTGGTGTTAATAGCTTTAGAGTGTGGGCGGGTGGATTTAAAGGGGGTACCCTTTCACATTTGGGTATTCCTGTCACCGCACTAGGCGAAGTGACGACAGTGCGTGTCTGCGTCCATGAGTACGTGACGTGCGTGCCTGCGTGCGTGTGTGTGTGTGTGTGTGTGTGTGTGTGTGTGTGTATTCGTCTCATTTGTTTGTCTAGTCTGAAGAGGATCAAGAGGTGGCCAAGAAGAATTCGTTCTTTATTGTGATGTGTTCGCTTCCTCGCTGTGATGGTGGGTAAACTCTAGGGAAGAGCTTGGCAGCAGAAAATCTTCAGAACTCCCTCTCAAGCGACTGTTCTAAGTCTAAACTACTTTGTAAGGGGGCTCAAGGCTGAAAACACTTGTCTGAGGAAGCGGGGGAGGAGGGGGAGCGAGGAGAGGGAGGGGGAGGAGAGGGAATGGGGGGGGGGGAGGAGAGGGAGTGGGGGAGGAGAGAGGGAGGGGGAGGAGAGGGAGGGGGAGGGGGGAGGAGAAGGAGGGGGTTCAGCTCTGTAAAACCTACTGCTGTCAACCCCTCCCTGGAGTTGGTGTGCACTTTGTTGTGTTCGTTTGTCTGGTGGCTGGGGACTTCAGCTTCTCATGCTCTGTACGCCTTTCTGTCTGACAGGGTCGACACACACACACACTGCTGGAAGGCAAGTGGACCGTGACAGTGCTGACCATGCCGCCCACACTTGCATGACTTCCACACTTCCACCCACACTCCATGCCACGCCATTTCCTGTCGCGTGGAGAGACCTAGGTTCTTGCGTCACTTCCTGTGCGTAGGGGGAAGGTCACTTGGAGTCATTGGACACGGTGTGAACGGTGGGTTTTTTTAAGAAAAAAAATGTAATTTATTCTAACTTTTTTTTGTTGGTATTTTAGTGAAGCTTTGTGGAGTGACATGTCATTTTCGGTCACTGTGAGTACGCATGGTGTGCGCCAAAGATAGATTTGACGCAAGAGACGGTAGGAATGAACGGTCTCATTCCATATGGAGCCATGTGACGTGTCACTTTCTGAGAGGACAGACACAGTCATGAGTCACATCAATAAATCGGGTGCACCCCACCCCCCCCCCCCCTTTTTTTTTTTTTTTTTTTTTTTTATGATGTCTGTATGCTGCAACTGATCACACGGTTGAATGCACGTGTCAATGTATATATTCCCCAACTTCCGCTACGTTCGCACTTCCTGTACACAAAAAGAACCGATAGATGATTACCATTTTCTTTGAA
>JADBJO010033431.1:5000-7500 GCA_016801955.1 Conus betulinus
TGAACACACACACACACACACACACACACACACACACACACACGCACACGCACATACTCACACATACACATTACACACATGCACACCCACACACATGCACACCCACACCCACACACATGTACACACCCACACATGAAACAGCCATTCATATTTTTTTCTTGACGTTTAGAGGTGGTTTGTACCTATTTAAATGAAGTGTTTTTGTGCTAAGTAAGGAGGGGGGATGTAGAGATCGTGTTGCCAAAAGCTTCTTAGGCACCACTGACTGTAGTCCCCACGTGAAACAAAATACCCCCTTATCCCCTGTCCACTCAGCTATGATTGGGTTCCTATTCCTCTGTAGGGACGGGGTAAGCAGAGCCGTGAGGGAAAGGAGTTAGGCAACGCCCCCATAATACTCGTCCTGTGAGAAGCTGAGTCCTCGGATATCTCATCCTACAAGACTGCTGAAGTGATAAGAACACATCGCATGTTTTTTTTTTTAAATTATTCCTGTCACAGAAAATTCTTATAATCAGAAGCTTGACAAAACTGACTGACAGACAATCTGGCGCACGCACACACACGCGCGCACACACACACACACACACACACACACACACACACACACTCACACACACACACACACACACACACACACACACACACACACACACACACACACACACACATCATGAAGTTACCATATCGATCTTGCGGCTATAACTGGCAGAGGATGGAAGTTACATATCCAATTTTATTATTAGAATGGTTGAGGAAAGAGGTGATAGGAGGGAGGTAGAAGAAGGGGAAGCAGGGGTAGGGAGAAGGAGCAGGAGGTGGGGGTAGGGGGGGGGGGGGGAGGGGGTAGCAGAGGAGAGAGGTTGAAGGAAAGTGGAAGAAATGGATTGGCATGGCTGGCAGAGAAAGATGGTCTCTGTGGTGACTGCACCCCCACAGAATTCCTGCCCTCCCCCCCCACCTCACCCCACCCCTCCACTTTCTCGCCCTCTCTTTTCTGCTAGCAATGACGTGCCTAAGTCTCCACTTTTATCCCTTGTGCGTGCATGCGCTTGCTAAGATCTTCAGTGCACCGTTTTTCCATGTCGTGTGATTTGTGGTCGCAAAGGAGAAATACTAGTAACGAGAGATAATAGAAGATGATGGCACTTGTGGTGGTGTGCTGTGTGGTGAGTGAGTGAGTGAGTGTGTGTGTGTGTGTGTGTGTGTGTGTGTGTGAGAGAGAGAGAGAGAGAGAGAGAGTGAGTGTGTGTGTATAGTGTGTATGCATGTGTGTGTGTGTGTGTGTGTGTGTGTGTGTGTGTGTGTGTGTGTGTCCACATGCGTGCACTCACATATTCTCTGTGTTATTCAGTAAAAACAAAAGGAGATATAAAACTACGCTCAAAGTAGAATGGAAGTAAGGATGAGGTGGACAACTGGTACGATCAGGGAGATTGGGAGGGATATTGTCAGCTGGGAGAGAGTAGTGTGTCTTGGAGGCGGTGTGTGTCTGGTGAGTGGAAGATGCATGGGGAGCGTGACAGACTTCCATGAAGATTGGTAGCTTTCGTCCACGCCTCCTTCAGTCGGATTGGAGCTGAAATGGCTTTGTCTGTATCAGGGTTCACATACATCTTTTGTTACTTTGTCCTATACTCTCTCTCTCTCTCTCTGTCTGTCTGTCTGTCTGTTATTAGTGCGCGTGTGGGCGTGCATGCGCTTGCGCGCGTATTTCCTGAAAGTACAAGTGACACTGGCACCATATGGAACAGTCTGGTGTAATTCCAGGTTCAGTGCTAACACACACAGGAGAATGAGGAACAGAGAAAATACAATGGTCGGAGTTAAATCCATAGGCCACAAAAAGAAACAGGGGTACATCTCACACTGGCAAAAACTGCTCATCCCCAAAAGATACATGCACTGCAACACACACACACACACACACACACCACACACACACACACACACACACACCCATACACATCACCACACATTGTTTTCAATTCTTCAGCATAAAAAAGAGAGAGAGAGAGAGAGAGAGAGAGAGAGAGAGAGAGAGAGAGAAGAGAGAGATGAGAGAGAGAGAGAGGGGATTCAGGGGGGGTGGAGTCTGTAAGAGAGTGGATGGGGTAGTAAGGGAGAGGGTGGAGAGAGAAGAGGGTTGAAGTGCAGCTGAGCGGTGTGAAGTGTGCAATACGGCCACGTCGTTCCATTTTTGTCGGCCGCCAGAGGAGGGTTTAAAAACAAAACAAAAAAAAACAACAAACAAAAAAAAACAAACAATAACGACAGACTGGGAGGTTTGAAGTTCAGCAGACTTTCCTGGAAGTGGGGCCCTTCAACAGGGTTAATCAAGTGATGAGAAAGAGAGAGAGGGGACAGAGAGAGTGAGAACGAGAGAGAGAGAGAGAGAGACATTCATACATACATACAGACAGAAGGGGAAGGAGAGAAGGAGATGAGGGGAGTGGAGTCTGTAACAGAGTGGATGGGGTAGCAGGGAAAGGGTGGAGAA
>JADBJO010033431.1:10000-14593 GCA_016801955.1 Conus betulinus
ACACACATCACACACATTGTTTTCAATTCTTCAGCATAAAAAGAAAGAGAGAGAGAGACAGAGAGAGAGAGAGAGAGAGAAGAGAGAGAAGGGAAGGAGAGGAGATTAGGGGATTCAAGGGGAGTGGAGTCTGTAACAGAGTGGATGGGGTAGTAGGGGGAGAGGTTGGAGAGAGGAAGAGGGGTTGTAGTGCAGCTGAGCGGTGTGAAGTGTGCAATACCGCCACGTCGTTCCCATTTTGTCGGACGCCAGAGGAGGGTTTAAAAACAAACAAAACAAACAAAAAAAAACGACAGACTGGGAGGTTTGAAGTTCAGCAGACTTTCTGGAAGTGGGGCCCTTCAACAGGGTTAATCAAGTGATGAGGAAAGAGAGAGAGAGAGAGAGAGAGAGACAGAGAGACATTCATACATACATACAGACAGAAGGGAAGGAGAGAAGGAGATGAGGGGAGTGGAGTCTGTAACAGAGTGGATGGGGTAGCAGGGAAAGGGTGGAGAAAGAAGAGGGTTGAAGTGCAGCTGAGCGGTGTGAAGTGTGCAATATGGCCACGTCGTTCCCATCTTGTTGGCTGCTGGAGGAGGGTTTTCAAAAAAAAAAAAAAAAAAAAAAAAAAAAACATCCAACGACAGACCAGGAGGTTTGAAGTTCAGCAGACGAGGGGGGATAGTGTGTGAGAGTGAGAGAGTTTTTTTTTTTTTATCCTTCCTTTTCCTCGTCCACCCCTTTTCTTTTCGATTTTCCTTTTCCTATTATCGCATCCACTTCTTAGAGTCCCCCCCCCCCCCCCGAACATTTTTCGTTACTATCCCATTTTCCTGAAATTCATTTGTCTTACAACTTTCACTCTCTATTTCTTTTTTCAAACTTATCATTCTCTCTCCTCCATCTCATTTTCTTGGTCCCACTTTTGTTTTTCCCTACCTCATTATTTGCTTCAATGGTTTCTTAGATTACTCTCCTACCCGCTCATTAATCTCTTTTCCTTTTTTCTATTCCATTTTTTCTCTTTCAGTTGTGGTTGGTTGTCTGTTTTGTGACTATCTTCCCCTCATTCTTCGATCTCTTGCCCAGTTTCTTATCTCCTTTTCATGCGCGTAGTGTTTTTTTTTCCCGACTTTTTCGAGGTTTATTCTATTCTCATTTCTCTTGCATTTTTTTTGTAGTTCTATTTTCTCTTTTCGTTCCCATGTTTCTTATATCATACTTTACTTTCATTTCACTTTTTTTTTATCTCATCACTCCTTGTTTTCAACGATTTCTTGATGTCCTTATCTCCTCATTCCACGTTTGATCTTGTTCGTTCCTTGCCTACTCCCCCTTTTCCCTCCCTTCTAGTATTTCCCTCTCTCCTTTTTCACCCGTTTTTGAGGAAGGAGGTAGCGTTACAGAAGAGACTTAGCCTCCTCCCGATGACCCTGAGATTTCCCACTGATCTTGGCGCGTACCTTTTTCCAGGAGATTTTCCCCTTTTTTTCACCTTTGTATTTCTTCCTCCGATTTTTCACCCTCACTTCTCCTGTGTCCAGTGGGTTATTTCGTTTTCATCTTCCTTCATTTCTTGTCCACCAGCCTTTCTGGAGGTCTTAACCGTCCTCTTCCTTCTCCTGTTAGATCTATTTTCCTCCTTGCTTCTAGTCCTTTTCCGGTCACTTTTTTTTTCCGTACTGATTTGGGTCTATTTCACATCTCTAGCTTATCGAGTTATTCAATTTTTAGTTTCCTTTATCTTCCTGATTTCTCTTCTCCTCCCTTCTCACCTGCCCTCCATTTTTACCTCCCTTCTCACTAATACTTTTTCCTCCCGTCCCCCTTCTTTTCCCATTTCCTCTCCTTTGCTTTTATTTGTCCCCTGTTCATTTTTTGCCGTAGTTCCCCGTTCATTGATCACTTCTTTCGATCCTTGTTTCATTCTCTTTTCATCTTTGTCTTGCTTTCATCTCTTTATCGATCTTCCCTTTCTCCCCCTTTCGCGTTTTTCAATCTTTTTTTTTGCCATTTCTTTGTACCTCTTTATCCTCGGCATTTTATGGGAGTAGTGTTTTTATTCTTTCGGCCCTTTTTCACCCCACTCCCCCCTTGTCCACCCCCCCCAAAATGTCCCATAAACTGCCCCGCTCACGTTTCCCGTCTTAGTTCAGTCACCTCCTTGACGTTTTTCCCTCTTGGTTTGCTTTGTTTTTTTTTCTTTTTTGTTTTCCTCCTGTCCCTCATTTGTTTTTAATCTATTCTCTTGGTTTTATCACTTCTCTTCTTAGTATTCAATTCTTTTCCCTGTTCGAATCTAACCTTTTCTTCCCTTTCTTTTTTAGTAGATACTTTGCCCACCCCAGCCCTACATTTAGTTTTTTCTCCAAGTCTAGCTACATTATTGAATCCGCACGTCTGTTACCCCTCATAAAAAATTAACGTACAATACTGTGACGCATTTTCCGTTATTTATCATTCCCTTTCTTGAATTTTCTCTCAACTCTTCCCTTTTTCCCCTTGGGTCACCACCCCCCCAGTTCTATCATTTAACATCCGTCCTTTGCACTCCCTTTTTCACCTTCTCTTACTCCAACGCCGCCTTTGTTTTTAATTGTCTTGAATTTGCTATTTGCCGTTCGCCATTTACCCTTTCACGCTTTAGCGATTTTAAACCCTCTAAGTTTGTACCATTTAATGGACTGTTGTTTCCATCACCGTGCGATTCTGATTGACAATTGTTCCCTACCCAGTTTACCTTTCATTAAATTCTGACCTCCTCTTCCTCCTGTTCCCTTCAACAGACTTCTCTACTTTATCGCTGTTTTACTTTCCGACTTCTTATACTCCCTCCTTCTCCCCCAGTCATAGTAGATCGAGAGTTTTTTTTCGGATTCCTTAACTTTTTATCATATCCATTCCTCCTCGAAAATTTCACTCTTATTTCTCCCTTTATGATTTTTCAGTTTTTTCATCCTTATACGTTCTTCAGCCTGTGTTTATCGTTCATCTCTATTTCTCTTACCTTATGCCCTATTTAGCCCATCCTCGACATACTTTCAAATCACGCTCCACACCCCTTTTCCCCCTGTCCTTTTTTTTTTAGAACTGCCACTTCCCCCTCCCTGCTCCGCACGTTTTTCTTACCCCCTTCTCACTCCCTCCCCTTTCCTTGATCTCACAGAATTTATCTTCGCTTCTTTAGCCCAGTCTTCTAACTCTACCTCTATTACTCTCCTCTCGATCTACCCGTCTTTTTTTCACGAACAGGTATGATCGCCTTATGCATCCCTAAGATGTTGTTTCCATTTTCCTTATTCCGATCGTTTTGTTCTTCCTAGATAACTTCTTTTACCTATTATCTTGATTCAGCCTTTTGTCTCACTCCCTCGATTCTTTCACTCTTCACATTTCCCTGTCTAGATTACTCCATCTCTTTTTCTTTCTTCACCCTTTTTTTTTTCTTCTTCCAGTTCCCTCAGACCCGTATTCCCCCCTTTCCGTCGTTCTTCTTCCTTTTTTTTCCCCATACCCTTTTCCAGATTTCGTCACTTACTTGTCCCTATTCCCCCGAGCGACGCTCGTACTTTAACGAAAATCGCCGGAGCCCAATCTTTTTCTTGCCCGTTGTAACATTCTTCCACCAACGCCCTTTCTTTAGACTTTCTTCTTGTCGCCCATCCCCCCTATTCCCCTCGTCATCTTTCCCCTTTTTTCGATCCTTTTGTCTCCACTTCCTTCCCCTTTTTCTTCCAGCCCTTACCCGTTTCTCCTGTCTGATCCTTACCTCTTCGCATACATTGACTTTTTTCTACCTCCCTCCCCTCCTCATTTACTTCCGCTTTTGTTTTTTTTGTTCCTTTTTCCCTCACTTTCTCTCCTATTCGTATGGCATTTCTACTCTTATTGTTACGTTTCTCTCCACCCTCTTTCTTTCGTCCAGTTTTTTTAACTTCGCCCTCTTTGTCCTTCCCTTTCTTTTCTCCCCTATGTAGACTTCCTTTCTTTTTCCCTTCCGCTCCATCATCTTCCGACGAGTAGATCACCCTGTTTATTTTTCCTATTCATCCTCCCATCATACCTACCCCGACTGTTTGCCGCATCTTGGTCGGCTATATCAGCACCATCCCACCCCCCCACCCTGTTCTAACCCTTCCCCCTTTCTTCCCCCCCTTCTTTTTCATAGAGATTTCCACATTGTTTCTGCGAACGTTCCCGGGGCAATTTATTCTTTTCCTCGCTGTATTTCCCTCATTTCCCTTCTTTCGGAATTCCACCCATCCCCCTTACGTCGTTTTTGTTACCGTCGGTCAATTTTTTTTGTCTCCCTTTCTTCTCCCTCTACCTGCGGACCACTTTCTCCCCCATGTGTCTCTGTCCCCCCCTTTCCTTTCCCTCGTGTCATGCTTACCCCACCCCCCATTTTGCCCATCTTTCCTCCCCCCCACTCCCCTCCCTTTCTAGTCGCGCACTTCTCTAGTCCCCCCCTCCCCCTTTTTCTTCCCCCCCTCCTTCTTTTCCCTACCCACCACTCCATCGCCCTCCCCCCTCAGTTCCGATTACACCAACGCACAACTAACAACCATACCTTCACACCCAATTTTCACGATCCCTACACCATTCGTG
>JADBJO010033432.1:0-2500 GCA_016801955.1 Conus betulinus
TTAACATTCTGTCTCTGTGTGTTTTTGTTTTTGTGTTGTGTTTTTGTTTTTTTTTTTTTGGTGTGTTTTTGCATTTGTTTTTGTTTGTTTCTTTCATATTCTGCAGGTATCTTTGTTCTGATTGAAATGTAGTTTGGATTTTTTTTCAACAACATTGTAAGGGCAGAAACGCCTCACAGAATTTTGCATATGCTCACTCAGATATATCCTCACGTTGCGCCCCTCCCACCCCTCCCCCTTTTCTTCTCCCTCCTTTCATTGCACACTGGCTTCAACAGGTGTAACTAACTCGCCCCAGTCAGTCTTTCAAGTACTATTTTGTGTAGATTTCATTTCTCCTTCTTCTTCTTCCTCTTTTTCCTTCTTTTCTTCTTCGTTCCTCAGACAGGAACCCCCGAGGCACTGACAAAGGCTGCTGTACGGCGGAGGCCCTCCAGTGATCCATAAAACTTTTTCCTTCATCGGTGTGTTGGCAGCCAGGTCCTCTGCCCCAGCTTTTCATGTGTGGGACAGTCCTGCAGGAGGTGTTCCCCACTGTCACTGGGGCTGTACCGCATGGGCAACTTGAAGACCGCCCCTTACTGCAAAGCGAAGATTTTCTGTTAGATGCGTTTCCTGAAGGTAAGCAACATGTATATCCTCCCTCTAGAGTCTTTCAGTAAGGGGACTTCTTCTGGCTTCTTTCGTGGTCATTCCCTCAGCATTCCCCCTGGAACACCCTCAACGGTTTTGGTTTCACCTCCCTTTCTCCTCGCCATAGCCAGTCCCGTGTCACCCCCGCCCATCTGGCTTTACCGCCGAACGGGGCACGGGGACCACCAGTTGGCATGGGGTGGGCCGCTTCGAGGCGCATGGCCCGCGCACTCTTCCCACCTGGCGGGTCACGTGACAGACGAGCACCACATTCGAGAGTCTATCGGTTGTCTGTCGTGTGAGTGGAGATGCGTTGTGCTGCGTTATGTCCTTGATAAGTCAGGACCAGCACATCCGACTTCGGCTTGTTTTGATATCAAGTGAACGCTCTCCTAGATGGTTTCTTTAACTGAGCTGACGAGTCCCGTCCTACCCGGCTATTTGTCCATAGCTGGAGATGGTTTGTTCACCGGGGTGTCCTTTCCCCAGGGCTAAGAGCTTAGAGCGCGGCTCTTGATCGCATGGTGCTGTTGTCATTGGATATATGGGGTATTTCAGTGGAGATCAGCAGTGCCACCTGTCACTGGATATATGGGGGCATTTCAGTGGAGATAACAGTGCCACCTGTCATTGGATATATGGGGCATTTCAGTGGAGATAACCGTCACCGCCTCTAAGGTCACCCAACTCTAATCCCGCCCCCATCCTACTAGGAACATCGCCAGTTGGTCCGGGACTTGCTTTTTCGACCAGGCAAGCCTGACTTACATCGCAGCTAACCCTCATATCTTGGGCATTTCCCCTATATCCGCCACCTGGGACCCGCCTGGTTGGGGGTGGGTCGCCCCTGCTCCAGGAGATTTATGTAACTTGATTTCGGTGTTGCAATCCAAAAAGGTTTTTAATACGTAAAATATACCATCTGATCCTTGTTATGACATAGAAAGGAACAGATTTCAGTGTCCATGAAATTCCCTCACACTATGACATTTGTGGAATAATTAAACTTGCACACAGACCTGAGAAAAAAAACTTCAAAAAACAAACAAACAAACAAACCAAACAAAAGAGAGAGAAAAACAAAAAGCTGAAACATGTACAACCCTTATCATACCCTTCATTGTCCTGAAAGCTATTAATTGTTAAAACAAGCGGATTCCGATTGTCTCAGAAACGGTTGGAATACTCTATTTCACAGTTGAAAAATACTAATTAGCCCGTCAATTTTGGTCATTTGACAAGCATTCCCACATTTTTGTTGTTGTTGTTGAAAGTTTGTATATGTGTAAAAATGATTTATTACAACGTCAGTTTAGACTGTACACGTGGTGAAACAAAATAACCAGAGCTCATGTTTGTACTGTGTGCATCTTAGGGCATTCTTACCACGTCTATCAGACATCTCTATGGATGATTCATATTTTCTCTCACTTTTAAATCCAGTTAGGATTTATATACATCTGGAAATGGTAGCCAGTTCTATGATGTTATATGTGCACCCCTTCACACACACACACACACACACACACACACACACACACACACACACACACCCCACACACACACACGCACACAATTTCGATGCTAGCACACAGACACACTAACACACAGGTTCTGGCTTAGAGAGTGTGTCCCTCTAAAGATTTGAAAAGTTTTGAATATGTTAAAAAGATGGGATTCTGTCTTTTATCTGCCAGTTATCTTCCGTTGCACAGGTTAAGGCTGGAGAGAGAAAAAATTCAACGAGTTTATGAGCCCAAAGTGGAATGGCAGAAAGTGGCCCGGTGACAAAAGTCTGTTGTGCCATCAGTGATTGATTATTGTACCTTCACCCAAACGGAGGGGGGGGGGGTGGGGGGAGGGGGGG
>JADBJO010033433.1:0-14586 GCA_016801955.1 Conus betulinus
GAGTCTGGTAGGAAGAATATAGTTGGTCCAATAGCAGGCACACACACACACACACTAACCCTGTTTCATTCAGGGGGGAGGGGGGGGGGGGAGGACTGTCCAGTCTTCTGCCATGACGGGTTTCCTGAGTCTGTAACAGGTGAGGCTGAGACCTGTGGGTTGTAGGAGGTTGAGGAGAGGGAAGGGGGAGGGGGTGGGGGTGGGAGGGGGTAGGGGGGCGGGGTGACTCCTTAAGCAAGGCCTTGGCACATTCATTTTTGGTGTGCAGCCACATCGCTGCCAGACCCCACATGCTGCCCTCCCACCCACCCACTCTTTCACCCCCTCCCACCCACAGCCCTGTATCCTACATATCTTTGGGGTTTTTTTTGTCTAAGTTTGTGCCTTGGGTGGGAGATGGGGGGGGGGGGGGGGGGGGGTGTCGGGGGTTGTGTACGTTGTGCGGGTGGGTGTGTGTTTCCAAAACTGAATAAATATGGAAATTATAGTCCGGTGAGAGAAGATCAGGAGTGAAACACACAGCGCACGCACTTAACTTTCGTGAGCCAGACTCTCTGGAGATTTCTTCCACATTCTGGAAGCTTTTTCTAACACTGCATTGATTTCGCCATCAGATCGACTTGAGTGAACCGGCATTTGCGTCAACAAGTTTGTAAGAATTCTTGCCTGAACAGATTCTTGTGCCATTTCTAGCGTTCGGGGTCACCAATGTAGTGTTCCACGAAAACAGGAACATGAATTTAAACACGGAAAACCCTTGAATAAGTCCCACAACTTTTATCGAGTTTCTCTCGAAAACCGTTCATCAAAACGGAAGTGGTGACCATGTAAACGAAAGAAGGGAAATAAATTAATCATAAACAGAACACGGAAGTCACTCGCTCAAGAGAATTAACTTGAATTTGAACTTGGAAGCGTTTGAGGCCTTAAGAAGCCTGTTCACCGTTTTAATATCTTCTTATTATTATTCTTCCCAAAATACTGGTTCACTCAAAAACGAGTAGGTCACCAGTGCGCATGTTAAAAAAGTAAAATAAAATGAAATAAAATAAAATAAAGTGCGATTCAGCCTGTTGGCCCCTGGAGCGAAATTTGGCAACAAGGAGTCGCATACGATATTCAAAAAGTTAAAAGCAATGGCCAGATTCAGGCCCAGGTAACCATAAAATATCTGGGCAGGTTAAAATAGAAAAATCAAACGCCTTCCTTGCGCTGAACTCAGAAGCAATCTGAAGCGATCAAAGCTAAGTGCATTTCGTTATTTTGCCCGTCTTTGTTTCACCTGAGGAAGACCTAAGAGGTCGAAACGCGTTGTGTGTTGTCTTGTGACTCGTTTGTCCGCGTTTCTCTGGGCGGTTCGCTGACATTTTTTAAGATTTGTTTAGATTTCCGCCTGCAGTCGTTTCACTTTGCAACTAGAAAAATCAGTCAATATGCAGATCTCAAGACTGTCGTATATCAATTTGATTCTTGAATGAGACTGCATTTGTTGCAATCTTGATGGCACCCGGCAGTGAGTTCCACAGTCGTACAGAACTAGGATAAAAAGAATGTAGATGGCTGTCAACATTTGATGCAGGTATGGCATAAGATTGACCGCCACTTCTGGTGCTACTTTTATTCAATACTAGTTGTTCCACTGGGATATCAACAAGTTTAGCTCTGCCTTTGAAGAAGATATTAAGTTTAATAAAAGCTCTTCTCACTTCTAAGGGTTTCCATTCTAATTCCCTCATGTTCTTCGTAGAATTGCCCTTCTCCCTGATGTGGTTCCCTGTTACGAACTGTGCTGCTCTCTTCTGAATCTTTTCAAGTTTATCAATGTCCTTTCGATGGTAAGGATCCCAGATTGAGCAACCATATTCCAGTACTGGTCTAACCAGTGTTTTGTGTAGCAGTCGTCTTTAACCTTTTTGGGGCAGTCGTTGATATTCCTGCATAAGAAAGCTAAGATGTTATTTGCTTTCTTACATACTAAATGTAATGTTCTTTCCATTTGAGACGACTATCTATAATCACGCCTAGATATTTTGCAGCATTAGTTTCTTTAAGACTAGTATTGTGAATAGAATATTCTGATCTAGTTGGTGAGCGTTTATTACCTTTCCTAATATATAATATCTAGGTCAGAAACTCTGCATGCATGGAACACAGACTGAGACTATTTAGGTCGATAAACATTCTGTATTGTATTTTGTCGGCAGTTCCTTCCAATGAGTGTCTAACCATGATTTGAAGATGTTGACTGTAGGGGCTGTTACTACAGAGTCAGGAAGAATGGGACGCTACAGGTGTATGTGGCAGAGAGTGATTTTGTACTTTTGCTCGAAGTTTCATTTTTGTAACAGAAAATTTTCTACTGTATACATTGTTTTCAGTGGTTTCTGTTTTTCCTTAAGATTTGGGTTAAAAAGAATTTAAAGGGAAGTAACTAGAACGAAATGTGTACTAGTGAGTTCATGTTCAGTGAGAATTTGAATGGAGAAACTTTCCTGAATGCATACCACGCAACTTGGAAGTGCTTAGTCTCAAGCTAAAAAGAAAAAAGGTCCAACTTTCGTGTGGTGTACTTTTTGTGAAATGGATTTCAGTTGTGTTCATGGAGGGCGCAACGACTGCATGAAGCATGTTTCGTCAAAATCGCGCATGAAAGACTATCAAAAGTGGTGAAAGGAAACACCTTCAATTGTACAGTTTGCATTGAAAAAAAGCAGAGTCAAGGCAAAGTCTAGTGGGGATCTGGAGCAGCAGGTGACAAATGTCGAGATGATGGTGTGTTTGCTGGTGGCTGACGCGAATCTGTCCCTGTCAACACCGATCGTCTTGTTCCCTGACAGTCGTGACAGCAGAACTGCGCAAGGTATGTCTGTCACTGTTGCTTCTACTGTGAATTAGCTCCACTCCCCCACCCACATCCCAGCCCCGAAAAACGGGGGGAAGGGGTATGGGGTAAGGAGTGGCAATAGAAAGAAAAGAAAAAAAAAGAAAAATGATAACTGTAGGAAAGGTATGTGTGTATGACTGTCAGTGTCATACTATGTGTGTGTGTGTGTGTGTCCGTGTGTGTGTGTGGGGTGGTTTTATTTTACGTCCTTTCATCCGGCAGATGATATTAGATGGGAAAAAAAAAACACTTAAGTCATTTCAACACATACATCTGCATACACCTATGAAAAAGAAAACAGCATATCAGTTAAGGACCCGCATAATAGGTTTCGAGCGATGACATCATGTTTCTACCGAAGCAAATGGAAACCTCCCTGTTGGGAAGCCAATTTTTCGATGATGGCCAGCAGCAAAGAGAACGTCAAGTACATTGACAAGTTAGATGGGGAGTGTATATGTCGCTATCGCCAAAAATAGGTGTGGTTGAAGGGTTTGATCCATACGATTCCAGGGGAAAAGAGTGATCAAATGAATTCAGTCTTATACCACCACTGGAGTTCCGTGGACTTGTGAGTTACCTTGTCTGTGGTGTAAGCGCATACATCTTGCAGCATTTCAAGTGCTGCAAAAGCTTGTGCATATACAGTTTACTGATGGTTGGGTGCAGGAATTTAAAGTCTACAACCTCCCCAACCCCCCCCCCCCCCCCTCCACCCACCCCAACTGTGAACACTTGGTTGTCAAAGCAAAGGTGGATTTTACAAAGTCTTCTCAGTCAACTCTGTTAAAATGTGTCAGTGACTGCAACATTTGAATGCAATAATTCACTAGATACAAGAGTTGGAGAATCTACTCTTTTATTCAAAGGCATGGGGGAGGGGGGGGGGGGGATTGTTTCATTTTTGTAATTTATTTAAAGTGTGTGTGTGTGTGTGTTACAGCAGCAAAGAAACATGAGGGGGGGAAATCATGATTTAGTCATTCAGGTTATCAGTTATTTGTTTGAAGCAGCATTTGTGTTAAATGCTTGATAAGGGGATGCATGAATTAAATGTATTAATACTGGTCAATGTGGATTTGGTGAAAGTGAAGATCTAGCCTACAAACAGAGAGATGATTGCGTCACTTACGGTTATGGCAGCTTTGAAAATCTAGCTACAAACGTTTGGTCTTTCGTTCAAAATTCTGAAGTCTTTAGACCATGATAATTAATGCCAATAACCAGCATAGTTACTTAAGACATTAGTAAGAAATTTCAGTTAAGTTTTGGTAGCAGTGCACTTGTTCTATCTCCGTAACAATAGTTGTGTGTGTCATCTTGTCAGACATGAGTACTTTTTCAAGTTTGCTTTCATCATTCCACTTCGGCTTCATTGTTTCATCCTTCATCACTACTTCAGTTCTTAAAGTCATCCATCCAATCACAAATGTTTAGTTTTTCATGAACAATGCTTCACTTCAGCTTCATGTTTCTTTAAAGTTTAATGTGTTTTTGTTGCATTCATCTTGAGATTTTTTGTTCCTTCAATCCTTGTGAAATCTGGCACCAAACTTTTGATCATGAAGCACTTGACTTTAGCCAGAAAACCTTGTTTCGGACCTTTACCAATGGTCTTGGCCTCTTCACGCGCTCTTTGTCAGTGAGCTGGAATAATCACCATGGAAACCTTTCGGCTCCACATAAGAAAATCCTGACCAAGCTGTACCTATGTACACTCCTCCTCCTACTCTCCTACGCTCCAGAACCAAATCCTGGCCCTGCAAGCACATTAGGCGTGAACCTGAGCCACTACCCTTGTGGTACCTGTGACGTCTCAGTCAGCTGGTCAGAGAAAGGCGTCGCTTGCGACACTTGCAGCATCTGGTATCATGCTCGCTGCCAAAGTATACCCACCTTAAGTTATGACAAACTGCAAGATGAGGACGTCTCATGGCATTGTGCCATCTGCGGCAACCCCAATACTAGTGTAACTGTCTTCGACCTTTATAGAGCCGGGTGGCCAGATACTTCATTTCCACACCAAGATGACACGAGCTTATCGTGCACCACTCCCACAGAGTCAACGTTCAAACCTGACCACGCATCAACACCAACCAGAATTAGCCAGCAAAACAAATGGATGAAGAGACCCCTTAGGGTTGTCAATGTCAACTTCCACTCATCAGTAGGGAAAAGACCTCAGACTCTATTTATGATTGACAGCATGAAGCCAGATACTATCATTGGGTCAGAGACTTTAGCTCGATAAAGAAGTAACTGACAATGAAATTCTACCTGCTGATATTTACAAAGTGTATCTATAGTAAAGTCAGAAATAGACATGGCAGAGGTGTTTTGATCGCAGTTCGCTCCGACTTCAAGAGTTATGAAGTACCAGAACTTTCTACTGATTGTGAAATGGTCTGGGCAGCCATCAAACTACACGGACGTAAAAAACTCTTCATGTTTGTGCCTACTACCGACCAGATGAAGGTGATGAACCCAGCCTTATTAAGCTCGGTGAATCCCTCGACCGCTTGGCCATGAACTCAAACTTCATCTACCTCATTAGCGGGGACTTCCCTGACTGTCCTGACTGTGACTGGGCTACTTTGAAATTGAAAGTACCTGACTCTTCCCCACCAAGACATCACAAAGATTTCATTGACCATGCTGCAGGACCATGATCTAGAACAGACGGTCCTTGACCCTACCCGCTACAACCCCGCCACCGACTGTTGGAACACTTTGGATTTGTGAATTACAAACTCTCCACAGCTCATCCCAAGAGTCGAAGTAGTACCTGGCATTTCAGATCATGACATTCCATTTTGTGAGTTCAGTGTGCTCTCTCAGAAGATAAAGCAGGTGAAGAGACTCACCATTTGTACAACAAAGCCAACTGGGAGGGCATGAGGGCTGACATGCTGTCTCTGCACACAGAGTTGACAAACAACCTTCAAGGATGAGACCTTTCAACAGATGAACTGTGGAGCTGATTCAAATGGACTTACGAGACAACAGTGAAGAACCACATCCCACTCAAGCAAGCCCATTCCAAAGACAGTAAAACGTGGATTACAGCAGAAATCAAGAAGAAGAGTAAACGACAACAACGAGTTTACAAAAAAAGAAGAAGAGAGGGGGACTGATGAACTCTGGAGGCTGAATCAAAAAAACTGCGCAGAAATCCAACGCATGATCCGCCGTTCCTATTGGACCTACATTGACAAGTCGATCACTGCTGAAACTGAGTCAGTGTCACAGCGTCAGAAGAAATTTTACACCTTCATCAAACACCAGCGCACTTCCAAGCCTGGCTTTTTCCCCCTCAAAGTCGACGGACAACTCATCTCTGAGCCCAAGGCGCAAGCCGAAGTCTTCAATAGGCAGTTCCAGTCTATCTTTGGTGATGGGCGGGATTATACTGATGAGGAGTTCGATGCCAAGGTGGAGATGAAGCCTGTTGACCTGAATACAACGCTGTCGACCATCACTGTATCAGAGGCCAGCAGCAAAATCCTCCAAAACCTCAACCCTTACAAGGCTTGTGGTCGTGACAACATCCACCCAAGAGTCCTGCGTGAGGTTGCAGATAAAGTAGCCCCGACACTAGCCCTCATCTACCAGTCTTCTATCGACACAGGTGCAGTACCATCAGACTGGCGTGATGCCAACGTATCGCCCATCTACAAGAAAGGGAACCACTATGATCCAGCAAACTACCATCCCGTCTCCCTTACCAGTGTGCCATGTAAAATCCTAGAACACCTGGGTCACTAGTGCCCTTATGGACCACTTAGAAAACAACAAAATTCTCAGATCCGAGCAACATGGCTTGCGTAGAAAAAGATCCTGCGAGACACAACTTTTGGACTTCACTGAGGAACTGAATGAAAATGTAGAAAAGGGACGGCAGTCAGACATAATTATCATGGACTTTGCGATAACTTTGGACAAAGTAAACCATAGCCTTTTGATCCACAAACTTAGACACTATGGTGTCAGTGATAAGATCAACTAGTGGCTCAAATCCTTCCTTTGGGGTAGATGTCAAGCAGTCATCATTAACGGCGCTACATCAGACTTTGTCAGCGTGCAATCAGGAGTTCCACAGGGATCTGTCATTGGGCCAGTGCTTTCCCTGGCATACATCAATGACCTACTAGAGCAGCTCACCTCACCGACATGTCTGTTCGCAGATGATACTGTTGTCCATTGTCTCTCTGCTACAGAACACGACAGACACCAGCTACAAGAAGACCTCCAACACCTCGAGCAGTGGGAGAAGAGCTGGGATATGGCGTTCCACCCAGGGAAGTGTGTTACCCTGTCTGTCACCAGAAAAAAAAATTCCTAACTACCAGTACAAACTCTATGGGCACACCTTTGCAAATGTCACCCTCGGCCAGAGGAGAGCCGCCAGATTTGTCATCAACAGGTACCACACACCTCAAGTGTCACTAGCATGATCGACAAACTCAAATGGCCCTCCCTCCAACACCAATGGAAAGTAGCCCGACTTACCATGCTGAGAAAGATCCTGAACAATAAGACTGCATTCAGCATGGACAAAGATCAAACTATGCCTCCTCACGAAGACGATGTTGCCACCCTCAACAACTTGTTCAGATGCAGTGCAGGACAGACTACAGATGATGTTCTCTCTTTCCGAACACCATCCAGGAATGGAATGAGCTGCCTAGTATTACTGTGGCAGCTGACACTCTGGACACCTGTAAGTCCAGAGTGCCACCCAGTAGTTAGTTTACACTGTTTAGTTAGGTAGGTTGGCCCCCCTCCCCACTCTCGCCCGAAATGTTTGTTTGTTTGTTTGTTGTTGTTGTTGTTGTTGTTGTTGTTGGGGGGGGGGGGGGGGGGTACTAGAACCCAAAAAGCGAAGATGTAGTAGTCTGCCAGGTAACCCACTTAGTAAGTTAGTATTCAGGAGTTAGAGATAGGTTTTATTCTCACCGTCTAGGTCTTTCACTTTCTATGCACATTCTTTTTTCTTATTCTGCAATCATCTCAAGAGTTCTACAATGGCAGATAATCAACATGATGATTGAGGCCATTCAACTGTATGATGATGATCATGATGACAACAAAACATCCACTGATTATGCACCAAATCAATGTATCACACATCCACTAGGTTATGCTGTGTAGATGTAGGGCTGTGAGTGTGCTCATACATTGTTTATTTCATTGTCAAAGGCAAAGGAGATAAAGTTTATAAACAAATTTGATTAAGCTGTGATTTTTCTCAGCATGTTCTGCATAAAAAATTGCGTGTGTGTGTGTGTGTGTGTGTGTGTGTGTGTGTGTGTTTGTGTGTGTGTGTGTGTGTGTGTGTTCTCTTTTTTTGTGTGCATGTCTGATGTGTCTTGCATCATTTCATGTTTTTTTTTCCATTACAATTTACATGTAGATCAGGCTGATAACTAACAGTATCTTGCATCTTTGTTAAAGACTTTAAAAAGATGAATCTACATCATGAAGATGTATATTTTCTTATTGAAATTGCATCAACTTTCAGCTGTTAAAGTATAATTCTCTTTCACTGTTCCAGACTGAGGAACTACTTTCCTCTTCCTCTGCATTCACAGGGGACTTTTCACTTCCTTGGCAGGCACACTACGTTAAAGGCCACGAAGCCACTGTAACAGGTTAACTCCAAATGTTGGGAGTCTAAGTGTGATACAGTTTAACATTCACAATGACCATAGATATATCTATGGTCATTGTGAATGTTTAATGTGTATCACACTTAGACTCCCAAAGGCAAATTTCAAGTGACAATGACTACAAATGAAAAAGTATATACTTTTTCATTTGTAGTCATCTTGTCACTTGAAATTTGCCTTTTTGGTTCTGCAAAGAACATGTTCACCATAATACCATAAATTATGCAGTATTGGTTTGGTATATGCATTCAAGTGTAATGGTTGATGCAGTTTCCCCTGTACTTTTCAGAAAACTGTGTGTGAAAATTTATTGTCTCTCTTGATGCGTGTAACAGCAAAATCATGTATTGTCATTAACAGCTCTTCTAATATTTTCAGGAAATTTTTTTCTCTTGTAAACCAGTCATTGTTGATAATGGTGATGCTTTTTCAACTGCACTGTTCATGCATATATAAGCACAACTCAGACAGATGAGTAACACTGCCGGGAAAAAAATGTTGTTATATCACAGTCTTTTTTTTTTTTTTTTTTTTTTTTTTCAACTTTTGCAGTGATCATTTTGTTTGAAGTGTGTTAGCACAAAAAAAATGTGTCATGTTGCATACAGTACAGTTGTGTTACCTTTGCAGTATAATTTTCCTCTTTTAAATCAGTCATTGTTATTGTGGATATTCTTTTTAATTAGACTGCTCATGCATGTGTACATAACTCAGCATGTGTGCACTGCTGGAAAACAAGTGCTCTTGAATCACATCACACAAACATAGTAGAAATATCAATAGTGTGCACAATAGCTGAACTTCAGAGTCAATTTGTTTTGAAACTCAGAGGAATACAATGCCACACAGATAATAAAAAAAGTTTTTTGTTTTTTTTCGTTTGTTTGTTTGTTTACATACGCTCCACTTGTAAAATAAAACTGGAGGTAGACAGACAAGTTATCATGGCAAACCCACTGACACAGTTTTTGTACCCAAATATGATCACTACTGTATGCCAGTGACGGGGAGGAAAATGTCATCTTAAAAAAACATTTCAATTTTAACAGTCTTCTGCTTCATCTTTTGTGCCCTCAGTCATAGGGAACAGATACAAGTTTGAAGATATAATATATATCTTCCATGTGTATATCATCTTCCATATCATCCATGTATGGATGATGGAGAAAAAATCATCTTGAAATATTTCTGTTTTAACAGTCTTTCTGCTTTATCTTTGTTTCCTCAAAGGGGACAGATACAAACTCACTCAGAAGATACACATGGAGACAAAGTTTTGAAATATTTCTATATTTACCAGTCTTTTGCTTCATCTTTGTGCCCTCAAAGGCAACAGATACAAGCTGAAGATATACATGGAGGAAAAGACCATCTTAGAATGATATTTCTATTTTACCAGTCGTCTGCTTCATCTTTGTACCCTCAAAGGGAACAGATAGATACTGAAGATCTAACTGGAGGGGAAAACATCATCATTGAAAAGTTGTGCTATGGCCAGATGGACAAATATCACTTATAAAATACTAATTATAGCAAACTTTTTTTTTTTTTTACCCTCCTAAGACCCAAGAGGTTGAAATGCATTGTGGTCTTGTCCTGTACTTTGTCTATGTTCTTGGTGGTACTAACCCAACCCACTCTTTCTAAATCTGTGTTTTTTTTAGTCTAGCTGTCATGTGTGTGTGTGAATTTGATGTTTCAGATTGTTTAGGAAAATACTTGGATACATTGTTTTATTCAAATTATGATTCTGCAAGTGTCCTTTCAATGCTAGCTTTTTTGTGAACATAATGTGTGCATGCTAGTGATTCCTTTGACTTTTCATGTATTTTAATCCAAAATGGAGATTAAAAAAAAGCAGGGGAAAAATATTTTGAATGAAAGCAGCTTCTGTACATTTTCTGAGTTGTTTTGCATAGTTGTGTGTCAGTTTGTGTTCCAAGTGGTGTGTGTGTGTGGTGTGTGTGTGTGTTGTGTGTGTGTGTGTGTGTGTGTGTGTGTGTGTGTCACTGTGTGTGGTGGTAATTAAACTGCACAAGATTACAGATCAGCTGACTAATTATTACTTTATAAATCTGGAAATTGTGGAGTCAGTTTCTATCCCACTCTTTTCAAAGATTTACTTTCAGGAAGTACTCACACTGAACTTTTTTAATATGTGAAATGATCAGTTTCAAAAGTTTTCCTGCCTCATTACTTTCCTGTACCACTTTCACTGACAGTATAATTATGAGGATTCTCATGTCAGTCATTCAGATTTGATCTCCCAATGTTTGTTACACTTATGACAATGTTGGCTAAAGGAAGAACCATTCTGACAAGCTGAATCAGTGAATAAGAGTCTCCCATTGTAAGGAACTTGGACTTGAACACACACTCACTCAGTCACACACATACACGCACACACGCACGCATGCGCACGCACACTCACACACACACACACACACACACACACACACACACACACACACACCACACACACACACACACACACACACATATTTTTATTTGGGCATTTTTAAAGTCTGTGCCCCTTGCATCCACTTAAAAAATCTTTATGCATGTTGCACTACAGAGTCGAGGGGTATCTAATTACATCCATGAAAATGTTTTGGAACAGACTTCAGACTTCTGCACTGTGCTCAAACGTGATGTCCATACGCCTGATCGCGGCAATCCATGCTCTTCTTCATGACATCAGTCCTTCCATTAATTTTTCCGCAACGACATGTCACCTTCAGAATTCTAAAAAATTGCAATCCATGTTCTCGTGTTTTGCACCCTAGTATGTGTGAGAAGAGCTATGACAGCTGATAACACAACAGTGTTTCACTGTGTTTTATCACTCGCTGTCCTACTTCCTGCACCCCAGTATGGTGGGTGATCCCATAAATCATTGCGTGTGACGTCGGTGGCTCGAAACCTATAGTCTAGCTACCTCAGAACTGGCTAAGGTAGCAGCAGTCTCAATTATGCATGAGTCAGACAGAACTTGCCTCGTGTGTGTGTGTGTGTGTGTGTGTGTGTGTTGTGTGTGTGTGAGAGGTGGGGGGGGGGGGGGGGTTCAAAGGGAGGAGGAAATTACATTATACTTATGACTATTATTACTATTATTATATTATTTTTTTTTTTTAAGGAGATGGTCAACTAGATGTGTGCAGTGTGTGTGTATGTGTGTGTGTGTGTGAGTGTGTCTGTGTGTCTGTGTATAGTGCACTTGTGCTAGTTGCTGCAAGTGTTTGAATGAGTGTGAGTACAGCGCAAGAATTGTGTGATATAAGATCCATATGAAAGGTCAAGGTAAGAAAAATACTCTTGTTTTTTATCATGGAATACTAAGATTTACTCCATGGAATACTAATGGTTCAATTTTGAGGCCAACAGGTCTGGGAATTATTCAATACAGAACCAACAGAGTGAAGAATTTACTAAATGAAAGAAATTTTTACATCAGTGCAAATGGCAAAGACTTTTGGTGTAGAAAACTCCACTTTGAAAGAGATGAAAACATTGTAGAAAAAAACTCGTGGAGAGTGTGGCAGCAGAGAGTCCTCAGAAGAGAAGCCCCCTTGAAGCAAGTGTTTCGGCCCTTATCTCCTGACACTGTAGGACAGTTGGGGCCACACTCGGTTCATGACTCCGAATGTCCCTCTGCTCCCCCCCCCCCCCCCCTCCTTTTTTTTTTTCCATCTTGGGACGAGTCATGGCTGGGATTTGAACCCATGACCCTCTGGATATGCTCATTTTAGGGATTGTCCACTTAATGTCTCACACTCTAACCACTGAGCCACATGTATAGTGGGGCACCTGATATTTGTAGGGAAAGTTGAGCCTTATGAAATTCACTTTTGTTCCTCCTTGACCAGATCCAGCTTGAACACCTCTCTGCTGCTTCTGCCATTGCTTTCAGGGGCTCTGTTTTTTTTTTCCCTCCCTGCAGTTGAGAGCTTTCATGAGGCTGTATGCAGACATTCTTACAACCCCCTACCTCCAATTTCTGCAGTGAGGATGAGGACTTTGACCTGATAGCCTTCTCTCCTCAGGCTGTTTGCCAGATCAGCGTACTTTTCACTTCAACGACCCCCGCGCACACGGACATTCGACGCGCACAGTGTGCAGATGACAACAACTTCTCACGACACCTCCTCCCTCTCCCCCCTTAACTACAAGCCAGCGCGATTTTACGGCTCTGTAAATCCTCTATATTATTATTATTTTTTTGTGTTTTTCACACTAAACTAAATCACACTTCAGCACATTTCAACCCAAAATCATCTACCTTCACTCCCTCCTTTAATGAACAGCCTGCCCCTCGCTTTCTCACCTGGAGTTACGATGATGACGAAGACGACACAAGACGAACACCCGCCAAAGCAGCACCAGGCCGGGGGAAACCCGTGCTCCCTTGAAATGCGTGGAAGCTGTAGGCAGACACCGAACAACCGAATACTTCTCCAAGGAACTCCAAGCTGTCACCAGGACCCGCCGATGGACTTCCAGGCAGCCCACTAAACCAAGTGGCAAAACTGCCTCACCAGACACTGGATCAGACCTCCGTCTCGAGCCAGGAGTCGCAAACAACTGAACTAGATAGTCAAAAAGACAGACGACACCTAGAGGTGACAGACACCATGAAACTGACAAGACCACACCCTGACTGCAACCAATCGTCTATAGGTTGCCCAGGGAATGACACAGCACGACTCCAGATAAGGGCATGAATATCGACAGTCATATACAAACTCAAACCACTAACCTGCTCAAAGACCAATCAACAATCAGTCACCCAAAATACCAAGACCACACTTCTAAACATAGGAACACTGTGTATCGGCACAGACTCCAAACCACCATTCCTCCAATCATCATCAATAATCACTAACAGCCTATACCCAAGACCAAATATGGACCTAACCATATCCAAACACCAATCTCCATCTTGTGTGTGTTGATCTTTGTGTGTGTGTGTGTGTGTGGTATCTTTGTGAATGTGTGTGTGTGTGTGTGTGTGTGTGTATGTTGCATGCAAAAAATGAACTTTTTGTGTGTGTGTTTTGGGTGTGTGAAAAAAGACTTTTGAGGATAGCACTAGTCAAACTTTCAGTCAGATGGTAATGTATCTTGTGCTTATGTGTACATGAATTTATGATTTAGGATGATCGTAACTGATGGTGTTGACATTCTCTGTTTTATTGTCGTTTGATTATTGGGAACAAAGACTGCAGGGCGTAGTGCTATGGACTGCTGGCTGGGAAGTCATGGGTTCGATTCCTATCAGAGGCATTTAGTTGTGTGGGATATTTTTCAGCCATGGCAGGCTGGCACCCACAGTTCAAAGCGCTAAGGACTGGAAGAGAGAAGCCTGGAACCACACAGTGTCATCTGTTCATGGATATGTATCTGTGAGTGGTGCTCCAATTTCCTGACAACCCTTCAGGAGTCTGTATCTCTCAGGCCTGGTTGATGTTGGGATATGTTTTTTGGAAGACAGTGTAGAGTGTGGTCCTGTCGAATGATTTTGAACATCAACGGGAACTCCGTAGCATCATCTTAATCATGTTGTGTGATCGTCATGAAAAACAAAGTTTCAGATTCTCTGGCTGTTTGTGAAAAATGGTGCAAAGAATATGTCAGTCGGACATCTGAGGACGTAAGTTATGGTAGCAAAACACATGTTGAAGGAAAGCCACCTTATGACCTAAGGTCATGTTCCCCAGGTTTAGGTCATGAAGGTTGACAAGAGGTCGGGTTACAAAGACTGTCGCATTTCATTTACCTGCCGCTTCATGGCTTCAGACATTGATCTTGGCTCAGTTTCCTTGAGATTGGTTCAGTTTGTCTGAATTAAACATCCTCACGTTCATTGGGACGGTTTAGGGGATGGAGATGGTGGTGGAGGATCAGAGGGGAATGCTTGCTCACACTCGTTCCATGACCACCCAGTCATAGTCACCGTCAGGGGACTTTGAGGTGTGTCGTGTGTGTTGGGATCAGAACAGCTCCATGGTGACTGTGCAGCAGTGCCAGTGTACT
>JADBJO010033434.1:2500-12500 GCA_016801955.1 Conus betulinus
GTGGTAGGCAGTGCACCCATGTCGCTGTGATGTGTGCAGTTGTAGTGCAGTGCAGTGGTAGGCAGTGCACCCATGTCGTGTGTGTGGTGTGCAGTGGTAGGCAGTGCAGTGGTAGGTGTGCATGTGCAGTGGTAGGCAGTGCAGTAGGCAGTGCACATGTGTCGTGTGTGATGGTGTGCAGTGGTAGGCAGTGCAGTGGTAGGCAGTGCTCCCCATGTCGCTGTGATGTGTGCAGTGCAGTGCAGTGCAGTGGTAGGCAGTGCAGTGGCATGCATGTGCAGTGTGGTGGCAGTGCAGTGGTAGGCAGTGCAGTGGTAGGCAGTGCAGTGTGTGTGGTGTGTGTGCAGTGCAGTGCAGTAGGCAGTGTGCAGTGTGCAGTGGTGTGCAGTGGTAGGCAGTGCAGTGGTAGGCAGTGCACCCATGTCGTTGTGATGGTGTGTGCAGTGGTAGGCAGTGCAGTGGTAGGCAGTGCAGTGTGTGCAGTGTAGGCAGTGCAGTGGTAGGCAGTGCAGTGGTAGGCAGTGCACCCAGTGTCGTGTGTGGTGGTGCAGTGGTAGGCAGTGCAGTGGTAGGCAGTGCAGTGGTAGGCAGTGCACCCATGTCGTTGTGATGGTGTGCAGTGGTAGGCAGTGCAGTGGTAGGCAGTGCAGTGGTAGTGCAGTGCAGTGTGCAGTGTGTGCAGTGGTGGGCAGTGCCAGTGGTAGGCAGTGCACCCATGTCGTTGTGATGGTGTGCAGTGGTAGGCAGTGCAGTGGTGTGGGCAGTGCAGTGGTAGGCAGTGCAGTGGTGTGGGCAGTGCAGTGGTAGGCAGTGCACCCATGTCGTTGTGATGGTGTGCAGTGGTAGGCAGTGCAGGCAGGCAGGCAGTGCACCCATGTCGCTGTGATGGTGGCAGTGCAGGCATGCAGTGGTGCAGTGCAGTGGTAGGCAGTGCAGTGTAGGTAGGCAGTGCACCCAGTGCAGCTGCACCCATGTGCAGTGGTAGGCAGTGTGCAGTGGGGCAGTGTGCAGTGGTAGGCAGTGCACCCATGTCGTTGTGATGTGTGTGCAGTGGTAGGCAGTGCAGTGTCGCTGTCGCTGTGCAGTGGTGGTGTCGCTGTGTGTGGTGTGCAGTGGTAGGCAGTGCACCCATGTCGTTGTGTAGGCAGTGCAGTGGCAGTGGTGCAGTGCAGTGGTAGGCAGTGCACAGTGGTAGGTGTGCAGTGTAGGCAGTGCAGTGGTGCAGTGCACCCATGTCGTTGTGATGGTGTGCAGTGGTAGGCAGTGCAGTGGTAGGCAGTGCAGTGCCCATGTCGTTGTGATGATAATGTGGAGTGGAGTGGTAGTGCAGTGCAGTGTAGGCAGTCCACCCATGTCGCTGTGATGGTGTGCAGTGGTGTGCAGTGTGGTAGGCAGTGCAGTGCAGTAGGCAGTGCACACATATCGCTGTGATGGTGTGCAGTGGTAGGCAGTGCAGTGTGTCGCTGTGATGGTGTGCAGTGGTAGGCAGTGCAGTGGTAGGCAGTGCAGTGGTAGTAGCAGTGCAGTGGTAGGCAGTGCATGCAGGCAGTGTAGGCAGTGCAGTGGTAGGCAGTGCACCATGTGTCGTGTGTGTGGTGGTGGTGCAGTGGTGTAGGCAGTGCACCCATGTCGCTGTCATCATGTGCAGTGGTAGGCAGTGCAGGCAGTAGGCAGTGCAGGGTAGGCAGTGCAGTGTACCCAGTGCACCCATGTGTTGTGATGGTGCAGTGGTAGGCAGTGCAGTGGTAGGCAGTGCACCCATGTCGCTGTCATGGTGTGCAGTGGTAGGCAGTGCAGTGGTAGGCAGTGCACCCATGTCGTTGTGATGTGTGCAGTGGTGTGCAGTGGTAGGCAGTGCAGTGGTAGGCAGTGCACCCATGTCGCTGTGATGGTGTGCAGTGGTAGGCAGTGCAGTGGTAGGCAGTGCCCATGTGTCGGTGTGTGATGTGTGGTGGTGGTGTGCAGTGGTAGTGCAGTGTGCAGTGGCAGGCAGTGCACCTGTGTCGCTGTGATGCAGTGCAGTGGTAGGCAGTGCAGTGGTAGGCAGTGCACCCATGTGTGTGTGTGCAGTGGTGCAGTGGTGGGCAGGCAGTGCAGTGGTAGGCAGTGCAGTGGTAGGCAGTGCACCAGTGTCGTTGTGATGGTGTGCAGTGTAGGCAGTGCAGTGGTCGCTGCAGTGGTATGCAGTGGTGCAGTGCAGTGGTAGGCAGTGCACCCATGTCGCTGTGATGGTGTGCAGTGTAGGCAGTGCAGTGGTAGGCAGTGCACCCATGTCGCTGTGATGGTGTGCAGTGGTAGGCAGTGCAGTGGTAGGCAGTGCAGTGGTAGGGTGCACCGTGTGCATGGTGTGCAGTGGTAGGCAGTGCAGTGCACCCATGTCGCTGTGATGTGGTGTGCAGTGGTAGGCAGTGCAGTGGCATGCAGTGGCAGTGCAGGCAGTGCACATGCATGTGTGTGATGGTGTGTGCAGTGGTAGGCATGCAGTGGTGGTAGGTGTGGTGTGCAGTGGCAGTGATGCAGTGCAGTGGTACGGCTGTGCACCATGTGCTGTGTGTGCATGGTGTGCAGCAGTAGGCAGTGTGCAGTGTGGTAGTGCAGTGCACCCATGTGCTGTGTGTGTGTGTGCAGTAGTAGGCAGTGCACCCATGTCGTTGTGATGGTGTGCAGTGGTAGGCATGTGCAGTAGTATGCAGTGCAGTGGTAGGCAGTGCAGCGGTAGGCAGTGTGTGCACCCATGTCGCTGTGATGGTGTGCAGTGGTAGGCAGTGCAGTGGTAGGTGTGCATGTGTGCAGTGTGTAGGCAGTGCAGTGGTAGTGCAGTGCAGTGGTAGGTGTGAGTGTGTGCATGTGTTGTGCAGTGGTAGGCAGTGCAGTGCATGTGGCAGTGCAGTGCAGTGCAGTGCAGTGGTAGGCAGTGCAGTGCAGGTAGGCAGTGCAGTGCCCTATGTCGTTGTGATGGTGTGCAGTGGTAGGCAGTGCACCCATGTCGCTGCAGTGTGTGTGCAGTGGTAGGCAGTGCAGAGGTAGGCAGTGCACCCACCCACCCATGTGTGTGATGATGTGCAGTGGTAGGCAGTGCAGTGCAGGCAGTAGCAGTGCACCCATGTCGCGTGTGTGATGATGTGCAGTGGTAGGCAGTGCAGTGGTAGGCAGTGCACCCATGTCGCTGTGATGCTGTGCAGTGGTAGGCAGTGCAGTGGTAGCAGTGTGGCAGTGCAGTGCAGTGCAGTGCAGGCAGTGCAGTGGTGGTGGCAGTGCAGTGGTAGGCAGTGCACCCATGTCGCTGTGATGGTGTGCAGTGGTGTGCAGTGGCAGTGCAGTGCAGTGTAGGCAGTGCACCCATGTGTGTGTGATGGTGTGCAGTGGTAGGCAGTGCAGTGGTAGGCAGTGCACCATGTCGCTGTGATGTGTGTGCAGTGTTGTGGGCAGTGCACCCAGTGCGTTGTGATGTGTGCAGTGGTAGGCAGTGCAGTGGCAGGCAGTGGCAGTGCAGTGGTAGGCAGTGCAGTCAGTGCAGTGGTAGGCAGTGCAGTGGTAGCAGTGCAGTGGTAGGCAGTGCACCCATGTCGCTGTGATGTGTGTGCAGTGTGGTAGGCAGTGCACCCATGTGTCGTGTGTGGTGTGCAGTGGTAGGCAGTGCAGTGGTAGTGCAGTGCAGTGTGTGCCCATGTGCACCCATGTGATGTGGTGCAGTGCAGTGTGCAGGCAGTGTAGGCTGTGCACCATGTCGTTGTGATGGCAGTGGTGGTAGCAGTGCAGAGGTAGGGCAGTGCACCCATGTCAGTTGTGATGGTGTGCAGTGCAGCAGTGCAGTGGCAGTGCAGTGTAGTGCAGTGTGCAGTGGTGTGTGCCCCATGTGCAGCAGTGTGAGTGTGTGCAGTGGTAGGCAGTGCAGTGGTGGGCAGTGTGGTGTGTGTGGCAGTGCAGTGCAGTGTGTGTGGTGGTGCAGTGTGTGGTAGGCAGTGCCCATGCAGGTGTGCAGTGTGCAGTGGTAGGCAGTGCAGTGGCAGGCAGTGCAGTGTGTGGTGTGATGGTGTGCAGTGGTAGTGCAGTGCAGTGGTAGGCAGTGCCATGGTCGCTGTGACCCATGTGCATGGTGTGCAGTGGTGGCAGTGTGTAGTGGTAGGCCCACACCATGTCGCTGTGATGGTGTGCAGTGGTAGGCAGTGCAGCAGGTAGGCAGTGCAGTGGTAGGCAGTGCACCCATGTCGTGTGAGTGTGTGCAGTGGTAGGCAGTGCAGTGGTAGGCAGTGCACCAGTGTGTGGTGTGATGTGTGTGGTAGGCAGTGCACCCATGTGTGTTGTGATGGTGTGCAGTGGTAGGCAGTGCAGTGGTAGGCAGTGTGCAGTGTGGTGTGCAGTGGTGTGCAGTGGTAGGCAGTGCAGTGGTAGGCAGCATGTGTGCAGTGTAGGCAGTGCAGTGGTAGGCAGTGCACCCATGTCGTTGTGATGGTGTGCAGTGGTAGGCAGTGCAGTGGTAGGTGCACCCAGTGCACCCATGTGTGTATGATAGTGTGCAGTGGTAGGCAGTGCAGTGGTAGGCAGTGCACCCATGTCGCTGTGATGTGTGCAGTGTAGGCATGCAGTGGTGTGTATGCAGTGCAGTGGTAGGCAGTGCAGTGGTGTGATGCAGTGCAGTGGTAGGCAGTGCAGTGGTAGGCAGTGCACCCATGTCGTTGTGATGGTGTGCAGTGGTAGGCAGTGCAGTGCAGTGTGTCGCAGTGTGTCATGTGCAGTGGTAGGCAGTGCAGTAGCAGTGCAGTGGTAGGCAGTGCACCATGTGCTGTGATGGTGAGTGCAGTGTGCAGCAGTGTAGGCAGTGCAGTGGTAGGCAGTGCACCCATGTCGTGTGTGTGTGTGCAGTGCAGGCAGTGGCAGTGCAGTGGTAGGCAGTGCAGTTGTAGGCAGTGCAGCAGTGTCAGTGTGCATGTGTTGTGTGCAGTGGTAGGCAGTGCAGTGGTAGGCAGTGCACCCATGTCAGTGTATGTGGTGTGCATGTGTGGCAGTGCAGTGCAGTGGTAGGCAGTGCACCCATGTCGTTGTGATGGTGTGCAGTGGTAGGCAGTGCAGTGGTAGTGCAGTGCAGCAGTGCAGTGCATGGCAGTGCACCAGTGTGCAGTGCAGTGCAGTGTGTGTGTGTAGGCAGTGCAGTGGTAGGCAGTGTGCATGCAGTGTGATGTGTGCAGTGGTAGGCAGTGGTGGTAGGCAGTGTGCAGTGCAGTGTAGGCAGTGCAGTGCAGTGCGCAGTGCACCCATGTCGCTGTGATGGTGTGCAGTGTAGGCAGTGCAGTGGTAGGCAGTGCACCCATGTCGTCTGTGATGTGTGCAGTGGTAGGCAGCAGTGGTAGGCAGTGCACCCATGTCGTGTGTGATGGTGTGCAGTGGCAGTGCAGTGGTGCAGTGCAGTGCAGTGGTAGGCAGTGCAGTGGTAGGCAGTGCAGTGGTAGGCAGTGCACCCATGTCGCTGTGATGGTGTGCAGTGGTAGGCAGTGCACCCAGTGCAGTGCAGTGTGCATGTGTGCAGTGTGTAGGCATGTGCAGTGGTAGGCAGTGTGGCAGTGGGCAGTGCAGTGCACCCATGTCGTTGTGATGGTGTGCAGTGTGTAGCAGTGCAGTGGTAGGCAGTGCACCCATGCAGTGCAGTGTGGCAGTGTATGTCGTGTGATGTGCAGTGGCAGTGGTAGCAGTGCAGTCATGTCACTGTCATCATGTGCAGTGGTAGGGAGTGCAGTGGTAGGCAGTGCACCCATGTCGCTGTGATGATGTGCAGTGGGTGCAGCAGTAGGCAGTGCAGTGTGTAGGCAGTGCACCCATGTCGCTGCATGCTGTGCAGTGGTAGGCAGTGCAGTGGTAGGCAGTGCAGTGGTAGGCAGTAGGCAGTGCACCATGTTCGCTGTGATGGTGGTAGGCAGTGCAGTGGTAGGCAGTGCACCCATGTCGCTGTGATGTGTGTGTGTGCAGTGGTAGGCAGTGCAGTGCATGTCGTGCATGTGTGATGGTGTGCAGTGGTAGGCAGTGCAGTGGTAGGCAGTGCAGTGTGTGCAGTGTGCAGTGTAGGCAGTGGTAGGCAGTGCCCCCATGTGTGCAGTGGTGGCAGTGCAGTGGTAGGCAGTGCACCATGTGTCGTTGTGATGGTGTGCAGTGGTAGGCAGTGCAGTGGTAGGCAGTGCATGTCGTGCATGTGTGCAGTGGTAGGCAGTGCAGTGCAGTGGTAGGCAGTGCACCCATAGGCAGTGTGATGACGTGCAGTGGTAGTGCAGTGTACCCATGTCGTGTGCAGTGTGTGCAGTGTGGTAGCAGGCAGTGCACGCATGTCGCTGTGATGGTGTGCAGTGGGCAGTGCAGTGCAGTGGCAGTGCACCCATGTCGCTGTGAAGATGTGCAGTGGTACGCAGTGCACCCATGTCGATGTGATGCAGTGCAGTGGTAGGCAGTGCAGTGCACGCATGTCGCTGTGATGGTGTGCAGTGGTAGGCAGTGCACCCATGTGTGTGTGTGCATGTCGCTGTGATGATGTGCAGTGGTAGTGCAGTGCAGTGCATGTGCATGGTGTGCAGTGTGCAGTTGTAGTGCAGTGCAGTGGGCAGGCAGTGCAGTGGTAGGCAGTGCACCCATGTGAGTGTGTGATGTGTGCAGTGCATAGGCAGTGTGCAGTGGTAGGCAGTGTGCAGTGGTAGGCAGTGCATCCCATGTCGTGTGTGATGGTGTGCAGTGGTAGGCAGTGCAGTGGTAGGCAGTGTGTGCATGTGCAGTGCAGTGCAGTGTGCAGTGGTCATGTGCAGTGCAGTGCAGTGGCAGTGCAGTGGTAGGCAGTGCACCCATGTCGCTGTGATGGTGTGCAGTTGTAGGCAGTGCAGTGGCAGTGCAGTGTGCACCCATGTCGCTTGTGATGTGTGCAGTGGTAGGCAGTGCACCCATGTCGCTGTGATGTGCAGTGTAGGCAGTGCAGTGGTGTGCAGTGCAGTGGTAGGCAGTGTAGTGGTAGTGCAGTGCAGTGTGTAGGCAGTGCAGTGTGTAGTGCAGTGCAGTGGTAGGCAGTGCAGCAGTGTAGGCAGTGCAGTGCATCCATGTGTGTGTGATGTGTGCAGTGGTGTGTGCAGTGGTAGGCAGTGCAGTGGTAGGCAGTGCACCCATGTCAGTGTGATGATGTGTGCAGTAGTAGGCAGTGTGTGTAGGCAGTGCAGTGCCATGTGTGTGTGTGTGTGTGTGATGGTGTGCAGTGGTAGGCAGTGCAGTGCAGTGGTGTGCAGTGCACCCATGTGTGTGTGCAGTGGGTGCAGCAGTGGTAGGCAGTGCAGTGGTAGTGCAGTGCAGTGCAGTGGCATGTGTGGTGTTGTTGTGATGGGTGCAGTGGTAGGCAGTGCAGTGGTAGGCAGTGCAGTGGTGCAGTGCAGTAGGCAGTGCAGTGCCATGTCGTTGTGAGTGGTGTGCAGTGGTAGTCAGTGCAGTGGTAGGCAGTGCACCATGTGTCGTGGTGTGAGTGTGGTGCAGTGGTAGGCAGTTGCAGTGGTAGGCAGTGCCATGTCGCAGTGGTGCATGTGCATGTGTGCAGTAGGCAGTGCAGTGGTAGGCAGTGCAGTGCACCATGTCGCTGTGATGGTGTGCAGTGGTAGGGCAGTGCAGTGGTAGGCAGTGCAGTAGGCAGTGACCCATGCAGTGCAGTGGTAGCAGTGGTAGGCAGTGCACCCATGTCGTGTGTGATGGTGCAGTGGTGCAGTGCAGTGGCAGGCAGTGTGCACCCATGTCGTGCAGTGGCAGTGCAGTGGCAGTGCAGTGCAGTGGTAGGCAGTGCAGTGTGTAGGTGTGTGGTGTGCAGTGGTAGCAGTGTGTGGTAGGCAGTGCAGTGGTGGCAGTGCAGTGGTGTGTGGTGGCAGTGCAGTGGTAGGTGCAGTGTAGGCAGTGCACCCATGCAGTGTTGTGATGGTGTGCAGTGTGTAGGCAGTGCACCCATGTCGCTGTGATGGTGTGCAGTGGTAGGCAGTGCAGTGTGTAGGCAGTGCACCCATGTCGGTGTGATGGTGTGCAGTGGTAGGCAGTGCAGTGGTAGGCAGTGGTGCAGTGCAGCAGTGCAGTGTGCAGGTAGGTGTGCACCCATGTGTGCTGTTGTGGGCAGTGCAGTGGTAGGCAGTGCACCCATGTCGCTGTCATCATGTGCAGTGGTAGGGGCAGTGCAGCCCATGTCGCTGCAGTGTGTGTGATGCAGTGTGCAGTGTGGTAGGCAGTGCAGTGGTAGGCAGTGCACCCATGTCGTGTGATGTGTGCAGTGGTAGGCAGTGCAGTGGTAGTGCAGTGCAGTGCGCCCATGTGTGATGATGTGCAGTGGCAGGCAGTGCAGTGGTAGGCAGTGCAGTGGTAGGCAGTGCACCCATGTGCTCAGTGTGATGGTGTGCAGTGGTAGGCAGTGCAGTGGCAGGCAGTGCAGTGTGCATCAGTGCATGGTAGGCAGTGCAGTGGTAGTGCAGTGCCCATGTCGTTATGATGGTGTGCAGTGGTAGGCAGTGCAGTGTCGGCAGTGCACCCATGTCAGTGTGTGCAGTGCAGTGTGCAGTGTAGGCAGTGCAGTGGTAGGCAGTGCAGTGGTAGGCAGTGCACCCATGTCGCTGTGATGGTGTGCAGTGGTAGGCAGTGGCAGTGCAGTGGTAGGCAGTGCACCCATGTCGTTGTGATGGTGTGCAGTGTAGCAGGCAGTGCAGTGGTAGGCAGTGCACCCATGTCGCTTTGATGGTATGCAGTTGTAGGCAGTGGTGTGGTAGGTAGGCTGTGCACCCATGTCGTTGTGATGGATGTGCAGTGTAGTAGCAGTGCAGTGGTAGGCAGTGCACCCATGTCGTGTGTGATGTGATGGTGTGCAGTGGTAGGCAGTGCAGTGGTAGGCAGTGCTCCCATGTCGCTGTGATGGTGTGCAGTGGTAGGCAGTGCAGTGGTAGGGGAAACTGCCCCCCTTCCCATTTTAGCTCCCGGGAGTCAGTCTGGTACTGTCCCAGATTAACTCCCCAGAGTTAATCTGGGTTTGCGCCAAATCAGCCTCCCAACAGGACTAAAACAGCCCCTGGGGTAATCTGGCATATGCCCAAAACAGCCCCCTCCCTTGGGGAGTTAAACTGGACCTGGCCTAGTTCAGCCCCCTAAGACATCTGGGGAGTTAATCTGGCGCTGGATCGGAACACCAACTAGAGAGTTAAACTAGCCTGGCCCAGAACCCCCCCTCCTCCTCCTGGGAGTTAATCTGGCACCGGCCCAAAACAGCCCCCCCTAGAGTTAAAGTGAGTCTGGCCTAGGGCACCCCCAACCCCCTTTCCTCGGGAATTAATCTGGCTCCAGCCTAGCAAGGCCTCGCTGGAGAGGTAAACTGACCCTGGCACACAAAAGCCCCTCCCCCCCTTCCCCCTAATTGGGGGGGGGGGGGGGGGTAATCTGGCAACAGCCCAGAACAGCCCCCTCTGGAGAGTTAAACTGGACCTGTCCCAGAACAGTCCCCCTCCAGGAGAGTTAATCTGACACCATCATGGAACAGCCCCTGGAGAGTTAAACTAGTCAAGGCCCAGAATAGCTCCCCAGCTAAGGGAGTTAATCTGGCACTGGACCAGAACAGCCCCATTGGGGTGTTAAACTGAACATAATCCAGTACATCCCACCCCCATCCTGGAGAGTAAATGTGGCACAGCCCAGAACAGCCCTGCTGGTGAGTTAAACTGAGCCTGGCCCAGAACAGCCCCCCTACTGGGGAGGTTATCTGGCACCGGCCCAGGACAGCCTCCTGAGAGAGTAAAACTGAACCTGGCCCAGAGTAAACCCCCTCCTGGGGAGTAAAAAATTGCAAAAGCCTAGAATAGCGCCCTGGAGAGTTAAACTAGATCTGGCTCAGACAGCCCCCCCCCCCCCCCCTGCTTACCCCCCCCCCCCCCCACACACACACACACACACCTTGAAGAGATATCTTGCACCGGCCCAAAACAGCCCCCTAGAGAGTTTAAACTGGACCTGCACCAAAACAGCCCCC
>JADBJO010033435.1:0-14584 GCA_016801955.1 Conus betulinus
TACACAACTCGGGATTCATGGTTAGATAAGATGGTAGAGCATCTGATTAAAATGTTTATTAGCAAAATGTTCGTTCGTTTCGTGAAGGCACATCTTTGTTTTGGGATTGGTGTGATTGTCATATAAATAATGCCTTCCACACCACGTGCTGAAGTCCAGACATTGAAACTAGATATGGGAGTCGACCTACTCTTGTGCCTCTGCCGGGGGATTTAGCGAGAAATCAAGATCACTCTTGTCTATTCATCAGTCATCCTCGTACATTGGACCTAAGTATACACACACGCACACACACACCCACCGCACACCCCCACACCACACACACACACACATGGACATTTCCACACACAACCATACAGATACTCAGAATCACATTACATAGTCAAAAGTGACTCCTGTTTTACCTTTAAAACAAGCTTTACCAAAACAACACAACTTTGGCCTACGGGACATGAATAGAAGGCTTTTTACCTTTATGATCTTACTTTTGTATCGTTATTATTTATTATAATCTGACTATTGGTAATCATTTATTCTTCGTATCATCTAACTCTTGCAATCGTTCATAGTTTTTGTTGGTTTTGTTCAAACAAGCGTTGTATGTGCTTCCATCTGCAGCTGGACTGTTTCCCACATCCCCTATAACCATCCGCGAGTTTCTTGAGTTTGTGCTTTGGTACTTCTGAATGAACTCAGCAACTAAAACAAACAAACAAACCAAACACAACCATCAACAACAAACAAAGAAACAACCAACAAAAATCATCAGTTTGCTATCCCTGTTGGTTTTTCCTGAATCATATATTTTCGCTCATAAACTTCTTCGTTGTCTAATATTGCCCTTGCTGTGCCGTGAGGAGGACTTCCAGCCCATCAACGATGCAGCGTCTCCCTGTACTTGGTGCCAGTGAAGTAGTACACGAAAAAGTTCACACAGGAACTCAAGTGTAGGAACTCAAGTCCCCAAAGATAATCAGAAGTTTGTACGTGTTCTCATACTGACCACCAATATTTATCCGAGGGTCATCATGTGGGGAAAACTCGTAAATGCAGAAAGGCAAAGACAGACAAAGAATTCAACCGAAAGCCAAATGAGCATTTTGGTCACCGCCAGTTTCTTTGTCAGACATGGTGGACGATGAACGATGACGCCATCGTATGGTTTGTTGCCAGTTTGATGGCAGTGATGATGGTGGTGATGAGAACAATGACTGGGCAACCATGCCAAGACAAAACCCGTAGAATATTCCATCCAGAGTATCTATTAATTCCTTATTCCGAAAATAAAATTCCACTGATAGTAGTCTGCCACAAAATTTCACCAGTATGCATATTATGGAAACAGCCAATACGATACTTTGCTGTGACTACAAAACGCATGAATCCTGCCACAGACACGCCGATAACCGATTATAGTACCGAGAAATTTGGTAGAAATACATCTGTGGGCTCGTAATGGAAACAAGACGCACACACAGCGCTCTGTAGAGGTGACAGCTGATATGAAACGCAGACGCTGAACTGAAGCCATACAGACCTACGATGTTGTTTGTCTACCATGTATATGATCAAACGCAGGGTCTCTATACTGGTATACGTGATAAATCCACGCATTCGTTCTGCATAAAATATGAACAGAAAAGTGATGAAAATAACGTCTACAAGCGCCAACGCAAAGAGACACAGATTAATTCTTTCTTTCAGACCTTGTTTTGAAGAAAAACTACCATGTTGATGATGTTGCCAGGAAACCCCATAAAATATAGTATGGGCATCAAGATGGTGGACCTGACTACGTCGATTAGTTCCAAGGTGTTCTGACTGATAAGGTTTCAGGGTTTTCCCAACTGAATGTAGTGTTCGAGCCAGTAATGACACATTCATCTGTGACGTGACATTGGTCTCGGGAGATGTATTGATGTTAATGAAATTTGAATTTGTGATCATTTTGAGAAATATTTCTCAACTTAGTATTAAGAGAGAGAGAGAGAGAGAGAGAGAGAGAGAGAGAGAGAGAGAGAGAGAGAGAGAGAGAGAGAGAGAGAGAGGAGAGAGAGAGAGTTTATCACAGTTCGTGATTTACGGTGGGACCTGCTAAGTTTTTGAAACTTTTGCTTTTCTGTTGAGTATAAGCCTGTCAACGCATCAGAGAGAACGAAGCGATTTCACAATTAGTCGTGTAAAGCAATGGCTGAACTAGTAAGTGGACAAGCAACATCATTTTCAGACTGCACGTGAACTGTGATTACAATTTGTAAGGAGATGCACTGAATTAACATGATTTTAAAGACATGTGTTGTAAATCAGCGTCTGTGAGTCTCAAGATGCGCATAGAACTGTTTACATCAGCACACAATTCGATACCGGATTTAACACTTCAGTCCCCATCGCTCTAAGCAGACCAGTGTACAACCATTTACACTCTGCTACGCCATGAATTAAAGGATGAAGAGCAATAGCAGTGATAGAGATTCTCCTTCGACGAGTCGAGGGAGCTACATGCCTCGATATTTCTATCATCCGTCCGCATTATTTTAATTAACGATCAGAGTGAATGTGGGATGCTAATGACAATACGACTCGGTGAATCATTCCTCTCTCTCTCTCTCTCTCTCTCTCCTCTCTCTCTCTCTCTCCTCTCTCTCTCTCTCTCTCTGCTCTCTCTCTCCTCCCAGGGGTGGATGGAAAAAAAGCATTTCATTTGTTTATCTCATTACCCTGGTAAAATAAGATCTCGTTCGTTCGTTCATTCACGAGCTCTTTCTCTCTCTCTCTCTCTCTCTCTCTCTCTCTCTCCTCTCTCTCTCTCATCTCTCTCTCTCTCTCTCTCGCTCGTGTGCGTGTGCGTGTGCGTTGAAAAAATGTGTGTGTGTGTGTGTGTGTGTGTGTGTGTGAGTGTGTGTGTGTGTGTGTGTGTGTGTGTGTGTGTGTGTGTGTGTAACCAAAGATTGATCTGACAATGAGTTGGTTTCAGTAAGTCAGTGTGTGTGTGTGTGTGTGTGTGTGCGTGCGTGCGTGCGTGCGTGCGTGCGTGCGTGCGTGCGTGCGTGCGTGCGTGCGTGCGTGCGTGCGTGCGTGCGTGTGTGTGTGTGTGCGCGCGCGCGTGCGTGCGTGCGTGCGTGCGCACACACGCACGCACGCACGCACGCACGCACGCACACACACACACACACACACACACACACACACACACACACACACACACACGCACGCACGCAATGATTTAGCTGACTTTTATGCTAAGGAAGCTGCAAGAAATAAATCTGATGTTTTGAATTGTGATATCCTTCTTTCTTCATTTGAAGCTATCCACATTCTGACAAGTTCAATCTGGAACATAAGACAGATACAATATCTTGAAGATTCAGCTCGGAAGCACAGATGGGATATGACGAAACCAACAAGCAAATGCTGTAATCCTCCAGGGCCAATCCCAAATCGTAACCTTGTACATAGGCTGCGGGTTAATGGTTGGTTAGGTAGGTATTTAAAACCGGCACCTGCTTGTGCATGTGGTCAGACTCTCGATATCCCTCATTTTTTATTTGACTGTACTAGTACAAAAAATCACTTTCAGCAGTCATGATAAGATGAAGCCCTTCAACCTTCCGTTGACTTTGTCAAAGTGTTTTTAATCCCAGTTATGAGAACGGCTGGAGCCTGGCAATGTTGGCTGTTACTCTTATTAAATCTCATCCACTTGGAAGATATTTTTAATTCTTCCACCGCCCCACCCTCTCCTCGATGCCTCCCTCCCCCCTAACAGGTTTTGTTTGTTTGTTTTTTAGAACCAATTCGCGAATTTTTGAAACGTTAAAATCTTATTCAAAGCATATTCCATATCAGTATGGTTCGGCGTCTAATTTGCACGTAGAGCAAGGCTTTTTCATCCCCCCCCCCTCCCCCCCCCCCACCTTCCTCCCTCTTCTCTCCCCTTCCCCAATCTATATATACCCATAAGCTGTTCGACTCTTACGAGTAATATGTCAGCCAGTTCCATACTTTAATGACCCTTGACTACCATGTATTGGATATACATGTAGTCACACAGAATTGGTGTTTTTCTGAATTCCGGTATATATGGGCTCTCTGTGTGTGTGTGTGTGTGTGTGTGTGTGTGTGTGTGTGTGTGTGTGTGTGTGTGTGTGTGTGTGTGTTAGTGTATGTAGAAATTATCTCCTCTATAGGCTTATTGCTTTGATGTTTGGACAAACGAACGAATGAACGAATTTTAATGCTGTTAGGCTGTAAAAGCCCCTTAAGCAAATCGGCGGGATGTACAACAACAAAACGCGACTCAATTTCGATTTTATTAACATGGAAACCACAGCAATATCCTGTTTTTTTCACTTTACGTGATGAAATCATGAACGAGAAAATGTCACTGTGTTCATTGTCAGTTCTGTAGACGACGGTCACCCCAGGTAAAACTGGATCAGTCCGTGGACAGCGTGCAGCACATGCTTGGGTCTCTGCATGATTCGTGTTTCCGATGCGTCTTCCTTTCCAAATGCAGGACAATTTAAGACATTCCTCTTATGACATGTGTCTTTCTTCCTGGTTGTTTAACCAGAAAAAGCGATCGTCTTCCGAACACGGATCGCAGGAATATTCTTGAAGGTCGTCGTCTGATTCACACAGCAGTACACTTACATCATCCGTTTGATGGAACACATCCTTCCGAAATACTTTTTGTCTATAGCTTGCTCCAAACTTGTGTCGATGTCCGACTGGTGGATTTCTGGGCCCCTGCTGTTGCGCACCCGACGGATCGGGGTGCGAGCACCGAAGCGTATCCCTGGATGTGTATGTGCGTGCGCGCGTATGTGTACGTGCATGCGTGTGTGTTTATGAGAGTGAATGCATGTGTGTACGAGTGCTCGAGTGAGTGTGTGTGTGTGTGTGTGTGTGTGTGTGTGTGTGTGTGTGTGTGTGTGTGTGTGTGTGTGGGCGTGTGTAAGTCTGTGTGTGTGAGTGTGCAAGTTTGAGTGTATGTGAGGGTATGGGTGTGTTCGTATTGAGATGCGTGTATTTGTGTATTTATGTAAGTGCGTACTTTTGTGTGTGTGCGCGCGGGCACGCGCGTCCGTATGTGTATGTGTATGTGCGTGAGTACGCACGCGCGCATGTGTGTGCGCTTGTGTGTGTATGTGTATGTGTGCGCGCGTATTTTGGTGTGTTAATTATGCTTCTTTGCTTTGAATGAAAAACGTTGGTATTCTGTTTCATAATGTTTTCTTACGAAGAAAGAATGCGAAGAATGCGAAGAAGAATGCGAAGAAGAAGATGCGAAGAAGAAGAAGAAGAAGAAGAGAAAGAAGAAGAATGTGAAGAAGAAGAAGAATGCGAAGAAGAAAGATTGAAAGAAGAAGAATGCGAAGAAAGAAAGAAAGAATGCGAAAAAGAAGAAGAAGAAGAAGAAGAAGAAGAAGAAAAACGAAAAAGAGAAAAAGGAGAGAGAGAGAGAGAAGAAGAAGAATGCGAAGAAGAAGAAGAAGAAGAAGAAGAATGCGAAGAAGAAGAAGAAGAAGAAGAAGAAGAAAGAAAAGAATGCTACAAATGGTAACAACAACAACAACAACAACAACAATAACAACAACAAAACGAATAACAAAAATAATAATAGTAATGCTGCTGCTGCTAATGATGATGATGATATAGAAAATATAGAAAATGGGAAAGATAGTAAGATGAAATAGAAAACAAATATGAATGCATAGAAATGTGGAGAATACAAGAGCAGTAAAGTTTATAATAAAGTATGAATGCTGCTGCTGCTGCTGCTACTACTGCTGCTGCTGCTGCTGCTGCTGCTGCTGCTGCTGCTGATGATGATGAATGATGATTATAGTAATAGCAGAATTAATAATAAGCGCACTTTCTTGCAAATCAGTGGTGTCACCATGGGACCAAAATAGGAATATCCCTCTGTTCATGGAAAACCTAGAACACTGACTACTACTATCTTACAGAGCCATATTCATACCACAAGACCTAAAGTTCCTCAATGTTGTCGAGACCAATCATTTCATCCATCAAACCACCATACGCAACACCAGTCAGTTAACATGCTGGAGATCCCCATTCCTTCTCATGAATGTGAATCAGTGCCCTTGTAGAAAATTGAGGTTTGGAATTCTCAAAATCTCGGTTTCCTACTAGTTCTCAATCATACCTGAACAACACATCTTCTCACCACCCATTCCCAAAACACAGCGCTCCATAGTGTGATTTTCTCCGCCAGTGCAAGTTTCTGCTCTGATGACGAAGATTTGGATTGAACGCGGCCACTTGAACTGTTCGACTTTTTCGCTAACAGTGGATATCCCAGTACCACCATCAATGATGGGCACAGCTGTGTCCTGAACAATTGCCTCGGAATCCCAAACTAAAATAAAAGATCAAACAGACCCACCACCTACCTCATATACCAGTCTCACGCCCTTCCAGTCTCCGGGATCCTGAAGTCGACATCGTAGAACTGTATCTAAAGGCAAGGCATGCAACGGAAATGCTAATTTATGGCCTGAAGAGAACATAACTCTTTTTTTTTTTGTTTTTTTTTTTTTTGTTTTTTTTGTTTTTTGTTCTGTTTTGTTTTGTTTCGCATAGGGAGTTTCAACAAGACTGAGAACAAATGGAACATCAAAAGCAAAAGAAACTTGAAAAACTAGAAAAGAAAGAAAATGGAAATAAGTTTGTGAAGAGAGAGAGAGAGAGAGAGAGAGAGAGAGAGAGAGAGAGAGAGAGAGAGAGAGAGAGAGAGAGATACGAATATGAATACAAATACGAATGTAAATACGAATATTTTATTCAGATTAAGCCCACAGTTCATACTGAAGGGTTGATACCTGTAACAAACAATCGCATCAATATTTTCATGAAAGAAGTTGAACAGAGAAAGCTAATACAAATGCACTATACAACAAGATTAGGAATATATGGTAAGTAACCTTTTGTGCTTCATAAATGTACATAGCAAGATTGAAGAGAACATTTTCATTTCTTGATGCTATAAGTAATGTTAGTCTGAAAAATACAAGGGTTAGAATAATACTTTGCCTTTATAAATTTCACACCTGGGTCATAACAAGCAGGACAGCAAAAAAAAGGAACTTGATTTCATCTCCCCAACCAGAGATTACATAAGCGGCATATCAGTTTATATTCTCATTCATATTACTGTATCTGAAACGATGACTAGCAAAGTCAGATACACCAAGTCTAGTACAGTCTTAGTGCAGTCTTAATATACCTATCGTATTCAGATTGATATATGGTTCTATCTCATGCGTTGTTTAGAAAAACCAATTGTTGGAAAAGGACGACAATGAGTCAACAGAGACCAATGAGGCGATAATCAGTGAAGAAAGTACATATAGCAGGCCAATATCTAAGGAAGAAATAGTACTAGCTATCCAAAAATTGAAAAAGCGTAAAAGTGCCGGACCTGATGGTATCATTAAGTATTTTTTTAAGAACTCTGGTGATGCTGTTGTAGTCCTTTTATGCAAATTATTTTACTTTCTGTTTGATACTGGAATTTATTCTGAAGAATGGAAAGAATCAATAATATTGCCTTTGTTTAAAGAAGGGGGAGATTAATGATGTAAACAAATACTCTTTGTGCAATGTAAGTGGTAAACTCTATAGTTCCGTTATTATTAACTGATTACGTAAATGGATTTCTCAGAATAATATAATAGAAGAACATCAAGCAGGTTTTTAAAAAGATTATTCTACAATTTATCATATGTTTAGTCTACCAGCCGCAGTTCACAAACAATTTGTAAATAATCAGAAGTTGTATGCTGCTTTTGTTGCCTTCGAAAAAGCCTTCGATTCATTTCACGTAAACTGTTATGACCTATTCTTTAACAGAATGAAATTAAAAGTAAATTATATCGTTTTGTAAAGAGTATGTGTAGTGAGATAAAAGCAAGAAACAGATCTGGAGCAAATTTATCAGATTTTGTTATAAGAGCTAAGCAGGGGGACGTTTGTAGTCCAGTTTTGTTTTCTTTGTTTATGATGAATTGGTTTTTTGGAAATCATTAAACATGGGCGGCGTGGTATACGTTTTGATTATATGGAGCTCTTTGTCTTGCTTTTTGCAATCGACATTATTTTATTGTCTACAACTGTTGTCGGTCTTCAAAGACAACTGAACAGCTGGTATTCTGCTGCAAGCAGATTAGAATTAAAAGTCAATATGAAGCCCAATATCGTTGTGTTTCGTGAAGGTGGGTTTTTCTGGCAATAAGAGAAAGATTGGTGTATGGGGGGATTAGAAAAGTGCGGTAGTCAATACATATAACTATATTTGATTGTATTTTACCAGCAGATTAAGCTTCACTTTTGGGTGCAGATATTGCATATAGAGCAAAACGAACAGTCACAATTATACTTTACATCTTATATAAACTGATCCGTAACGCATTTTCAATTTTCTAAACATTATTTTACTCTCCGGTGCAACCAATCTTACAGTATGTTTGAGGCAACCAGGGAGTTGAAAATATTTCAGGGTTTTTTAAATGTTTATAAACAAAGAATACTTGACTGCAGATGGCAGAACTGGCACCATCATATCTATAGTAGTGACAGATTTGGGCAATGGAGAGAGAGAGAGAGAGAGAGAGAGAGAGAGAGAGAGAGAGAGAGAGAGAGAGAGAGAGAGAGGAGAGAGAGAGAGAGAGAGAGAGAGAGGCGTCATAAATTAGAGCACAGAAGTTTAGATGATGATGTTCATTCTAGAATCCCTAGCGTATATGGATGGAAGAGATGGCAAAGACAACTTCTTAGAGAGGTTTGATCGGTTCACTGTCAGCGCTGGATGATCTGAGAAAAAATGTGCAGTGAATTTAAATGCTTATCTCAATGTCATTGAGAGCTCGTAATGTCTATGGCTGTCTTCACTGAGGAGAGTATCACCCCTGTTATCATGACTACAGACTGAAAGCCACACTGAGGAAGATTACAGTGACTGTTATCCTGACTACAGACTGGACATGTAGGTGCATTTATCAGGCAAAGCAGATGTTAATGGCTCCGAGACTTGTTATTGGAGGACATCTTATTGATGCTTGCCCAGAGAATGCGGCAGTTAAGATTTATGATTTGGGAGTCTAAGAAACCGACTGACGAAGCATAGGCACTAGAGCGCTACGTGACAGCACCCAAACGCACACTTGTGACCCGTAGTCTCATATCACCTGAAACTCATTCTGATAGCAGCGAAAAACAGGCGAAATACTGCAAATTTCATTGTGTTGATTAAGCATTCGAGTTTTTTGAGATTTTACTGCTTTTGAAACAACATTGCAGATTGGGTTATATATGGCAATCCCTTTTAGGTGTTTGGTTGATTTTTCAGATCGGTCAGTTAATGAAAGTTTCAGACAAGCTTACGCTAAATAACATCTAGATTCTTCAATAGTACAGTGACATTAGAAGAATGTGTAACGTTGTGTGTAGCCAAAATATTAAATCTCCTTTTCGTATTTGCTCAAGCATAAAACTTTCCAGGATGACATGGCATTCATTTCGACCAATGAACACCCAGCTGAAAGTGAGAATCCCGAATGTTGCTTTTCATTTCATTCATAGCAAAGTCAGAATGAGAGCATACACGCAGTGCACAGCATTGCTTCATTACTTCAATGTGTACTGTTGAGTTTAAACTCTAGATAAAAGAAAGCATTCAAAGCAACATCCCGAAGGTGGGCGAAAAAACCTTTTTTTCCGTTTTTTTTTTTCTTTTTTTAGTATACTACAGCACTTTATCCAGCAACAATATGTAATTCTACCCCAAAACAGGTCTCAGACAGCATCCAGTGTGTGTGTGTGTGTGTGTGTGTGTGTGTGTGTGTGTGTGTGTGTGTGTGTGTGTGTGTGTACCAGTGGTGTATGTGACGTTTTCGGACTTGAATCTCTGGTGTTTCTGAAAAAAAAAAACTGCTTTTAAAAAGTTAGCATTTCTCATTTATTGAAGACTTTAAGAGTGTGTGCATGCGTATGTGCAAATGGCTTTGGCACATACAAACGAATGCACACACAGGTATACACTGGTATGCACATACGTTTGCTCACGCCAAAGCCGACTCCCGCGCATGCATACACATATACAGTGTGTAGGGACCAGCCACACTCGCTCTTCCCACTCCTGTCTTCCCAATGCGGTGTAAGGGATCCCTCGCCTTATCTAAAAATCATTAAGTTCAAAATAAAGTGTCTTAATACGTCAAACATGGGGCACTTCTTCACCCCATTTTTGTGAACTGAATTTCTTGGTATGGATCGTTACGTCTTTTCCCATAAGAAACATAAACTATGCAAAGTATTTCATTTAAACTATCATAACCCAATGTTATTTTTTTGTCTTCTTCTGTTTCATCTGTGGAAAGTGGCTAGAAAAGAACAAGATGGGGTGCATTTCCACATTTCTGTACCTTTAAGCTATCATTTTTAGATATTTTCTCCTGCATACAGCAGTGGATTAGGGATTCCCATTGACACTTTTTGTTCGTTGTTTTCTACACTGTGCGTTTCACTGTCATTGTATGGATATTCTTTGTCCTTCCCTGACTTGAAGCTCGGCCAGCGCGACCGCGTTTGATTTTCTCAACCCTGAGAATCCTTTTCATGCATTCTCTAAAACATTGTCTCGCTTTTCCCCTTGGGATCATTCGATACATGTTTAAGGACGTACAGCTAGATCTTCTCTCTCTCTCTCTCGCTGTCACTCTGTCTGTGGTCTGTGTGTCTGTGTGTATGTCTGTCTGTCTGTCTGTCTGTCTGTCTGTCTGTCTCTCTCTCTCTCTCATCTCTCTCTCTCTCTCTCTCTCTCTACCGTAACTGAGGTAATGGAAACTGTACATAACTTTGCTATCAAAAGGTTCCTAAATGCGCCTTTAAATACCTCTAACAAATTATAATGTGTCAGGGTGAAACCGGTCGAGTTGCTTTATATATTAGAAATATTGTCAATGTTTGAAGTACTGGTTGCGACTATTACAATTACCAATGAAAAGGGTAAACAAACAGGCATATTGCAAGAGCAAAAGTTTTTTTTTTTCCTACAGCATCAATAACATTTTGTGTCTTGTAGGCAATGATGCTAGCACTCTCTCTTTCCATTTCAGGACAATCAAAAAGCGTTTTCTTTCTTTCTTACTAGTGTTTAATACCTTAAAAAGCATTTTCAACTTCATGGTGAGTTGAAGTGGGATTTTTTCAGCCTATCTGTTGGCTTTGAAAAAACGTAGTGCCTACCGTCCCTCATCCCTAGTTTCTCCACTTCTTTTGTCCGCAGCCCTTTCAGAACATGCAAAGATCCTCTTTTGGCGCCTGCATACAGAATTCTGACAGAAGAGAATGAAATAGTTTCTTTATGTGTCTCACAGTGCACAAACCATACCACATTGATGAACTTGTGGAACTGCTTTCGCTGTTCATTGCACAGGTTCCTCATAACTGATTCCACTATCCCATCAAACTTCTCCACCAGGGCATTGAACGTGAGATGGTAAGCAGATGATGTGACATGACCACCAATGGTTAGAGTTGTCATTCTTTTCCATGCAGTTTGACATTAATCGGTTTGCCAGATCACTCAGAATTTCATCAAGAACATGTCTACCATCTCTTCAGCTACAGTCTGTATCACTCTTTTTCCAAAGAAACAGTTTCATGATACTTCCTGGAATAGTGTACAGGTGGTAAAACTTTCAGGACTCAGTGGGCCATTATGTTCAGTGGTGCTCCTTCGATAGGTGTATTGGAAGTGTCTGCTGATTTCAGACTTTGGAGACTTTCTCTCTTGGCATTGTCATCTGACATGTGTCATAGGATTTCGACAAATCGTGAAACGTCCTATTGAAGACCGGGCCAGTAGAAAGCTGCCGGGATTTCATCTGCTGTTACCTTGATGTCCATGTGAATTCTCGTTATGGAGTCATCCACTAGCTCTGTGTCTGCACTGTGTATAGCGCCACCATGTAAGGAAGAGCGTTATCGAAAAGAAAGGAGAAAAAAAAGAAAAAGCAAAAGTAGTTGAAATTGTTTCTATTTTATTTATTAAAAAAATTTTTTTTTCAGATGAAGAGGACAGTGTGAAAGCACCAAAAAATGAAGAGGTGGATTTCGGCCTTGGGAAAAAAAATCGTCACTGCCTTAGGTGCTCAATGATCCGATAACTGATGCCACATAAAAAAAACAAGGAAGAGCGTTATCATTGTTGAAGTTTGTCTTTATGATGATGATCCTAAAAGATAAGAATTCCTCCTTTTCCAAAGTGAGTATCTCAGGTGTTTCAATAGTATTTCGGAAAGGGAGTGAATAGCATTCTGTGCTTTGTTACCTTCTCGTTACTAACAATAGCAACCTTAGCGCTTTCAGTCACTGTGAGGGACACAGTTTACGCATTTTTTCTGCTCCTGAGCCATGATTGGTATGGCAAAAGCTATTAGTGGAATTAAATTTGCTTTAATTTATTTGTTTCAAACTTTGATTTATACATATATATGGCCAGTTTCCACGGTTTTTATCATTATATTTAACAGGCCTCTCTTCCAGTGACACGGATCATCTGCATCTATATTTCCCTTCATGTTGCCAATGATGGAATCATATATGGGTATACAGATACTCAAGGCCGCAGATTCTCAAGAATAATAAGGTGCATCTACACTAATTAGGCCTAGGGATACCTTCTTCACCAACAGTGGTGCCCAGTGTACTGGTCTTCACCAACTACTTTCTGTTTCCTGAGACCGTCACTGTATCCAGTGCATCCTTGGTATTATCAGCTACATATCCTTCTTCGGAAAAAAAAATATCCATTATTCTGCTATTGTTGGTTTGGGAGCTGCACTGCCTACAATGAAATCTTGTTGCGACTTGGTTGTTGACGTTGTCCACTCTGCAGGTAATACCTAAAATTTAATGTCTCATATTTTCAGGAGACGTGGATTCCTCCTCAGGAGACTTTACAACCCTCCAGCATATAATTGGCCATCAGTCTTTGCTGCAGCTGCTATCACTTGTGCTGTTACCTCTGTTCATTGACATATTTCGATCTCCATTGCCCCTGTGTCCCTTGCAGAGTGTTCATGTTCACAAGTTGGAAAGTCAAACGTTTGAATGTCTAACCAACACGATGACATTTACAGCATTTCAACAGTCTCACTCTTTTCTGCCGTCACGATAAGGTTTCTCACTTCCAGCTTGACGAAATTAAGACTTCGATTCGCAGGCATGTGTTTGGGTGCTGTCACGTATTGTCCTAGCGCCTACGTGTTATCGGTTGGTTTCTTAGACTCTTTGCCCATAAGGATGAATTGCCACGTTCTCTATGGACAAGCATCCACACACCGTTCTCTGATAACAAGCCTTCAGCCCCTGTAAAATCTTCTGGTTTTGCCAGAATATTGAGGTAGGTTTTAACAGGTCTGCTGTCACGATAAAAGTGACGATGATCTTCTCGGTGAGTGCTCTTAATGACGATTAGATAAGCATATGAATTACCGCTTATTTGCCTTATGTCATCCGGCTTTAACACTGAAACGATCAACCCCCTCTGAGAAGCCGTCCATGTCATCTTTCCCAATCCATAACTAATGAAATATTGGGTATCCTAGAGCAATCACACCCATTACATTTGATTCCCTTGTCAGGAACAAGGTGCTCCATTCAAGAATTCTATACGGTAAATTATGACGTCTCTCTCTCTCTCTCTCTCTCTCTCTCTCTTCTCTCTCTCTCTCTTCTCTCTCTCTTCCAGATTTCAGTTTCTTTCTCGATTATTTTAATCATCTTTTGCGTTTCCTTTATCTCTGCTGTTCCTGTCTTCTGTGTCATTGATGGTTCTAGTATGCAAAAATCAACAATTCTTTTCCTTTCAGACCACGAGTCTTTATTTCAGCCACAATCAGAAAAATCGATCAAAAGTAAATGTACATATGATGTAATGATAGATTGCATGTCAGTGAGACTTAGAATGCCACATATCGGGTCTTGTTGTACCAGTTATCCTATATATATATATAGGTCATGATATTCGGAAATCTGCGAGGGAGGCGATCTATTTCAGAGCTTTCATTAGTAATAATGAAACCCGTTGTTTCATGGGACTGATGTCACTGATGAGCCAGCCCAAAAGAATGTTGCCTTATTAGTCAGCTCAACAGTTCAACCAGAGTAAAACTGTAAATCATGTGTGAAAAAAACGATTCACATGAAACACAGACATTTGGTATTCCAATCTTAACCTGGTCTATGCTTCAAATCAAATATTTCACTGTCTGAATGTATTTGTTTGATTCATCAACTGAGAAAAAGTAACTCATTTTGCATCACAAGAGTCCACTACTAACAGCGAGGGACCGTAACTCCACGTTCCAGTCAGAGCTCCAGATCATCAAAATTAAACCACAACTCCCTAGCCTAAGTCAAGTTTAATTCTATGATGATACACTCTCCATTGCATGAGGTGAGGTTTAAAACGGCATGTGAGGTTTTCGCTCATCCTTGTGACGGTTTAAAAAAAACAAAAAGGCAAAGAAAAACAAAGAAAAAAACCAAA
>JADBJO010033436.1:12500-14584 GCA_016801955.1 Conus betulinus
GCAGGCAGGTGTATACCATACGGCGCGAAACTGTGATGAATCTAGATTATCATACCAACGATAGCTTTCTGTGAGGACTTGAATTTGCTTCTGCACTACGGTCCTTTTTGAGAAAGACCTGAATCAACATCTTTTTTTTTGTGTGCCTCGACTTTCATCAACGGAAAATAGCTAACGGATGCCATGTAATTCCCTTATCATTTTTTTTTTTCTTCGAACCTGCGGGGGGTCTCGTGTGTCCTTTGAATGAGAAGTACTAACGTTGTTATCGAAAGTCTTTGCGTCCGTCATGATTTCCCACGAAACTAGTCGAAGGCCCATTGTTTCCCGCTATTCTTATAAAATTCCCGTAAGCTTGTTCAGAGACGTCGCACCTGATGTGATCTTTGGATTTCTGAAAGAGTTTAGCATTTTTCTCTAAAGATTGTGTGAATAAATTAGGGTTTTTTTTTGTGTGTTTTTTTTTTAATGACTTGTGAGTTGATATCAACCAGATGACTGCCTTGATATGGTCCTTTGCGGTCGGCTGGGCCGTATGCAACATTACTGCAGGATTCCCGTAATGGCCGGCCGGGTGGAAGGTGAGTTTTATTTATGCATCTAGGTGGGAGGAGGGGGGGGGGGGGGGGGGGGGGGGTTTGTGATCTCTCTTCCCTCCATCGCATCTTATATAACAAGGTGTAGAAGCTAGACCATGTATTTACAATAAAGCGTCCTGTTTGTTTTGTCAAAATATTGCAAATCGCGGACGACACATGTTGACTTTACGTAAGGGACCTGCTGGTTTAAAAAACAAACAAACAAACAAACAAACAAACCAGGCAGTGTGTCCACACTGACAGAAATACGTCACTGGGATGAACTTTTTTCACCTTGACAGACACAGAGTTGGGTAAACAACAGAGAGAGAGAGAGAGAGAGAGAGAGAGAGAAGAGAGAGAGAGAGAGAGAGAGAGAGAGATAGAGACATTATGGCAGGCGCAGAGTTGCGTTAGATTGCTGAGTGTGTGGGAGTGTGGGGGGGGGGGGGGGGTGATGGGGGCTGGCAGAAGCAGTGTGAGCGGAGGTGGGTTGCTACTGCTGAAGGCCTTTGTGGGAATATCTGACCCACGTATGCACAGAAGTGAGACTTTGCTAAAAATACATGTGTCTGTGCGTGTGTGTGTGTGTGTGTGTGTGTGTGTGTGTGTGTTGTGTGTGTGTGTTGTGTGTGCGCGCGAGCGAGGCGTGCGTGCGTGCGTGTGTGTGTGTGCGTTGTGTGTGTGTGTGTTGCGTGTGCGTGTGTGTGGGTGTGTGTGCGTGTGCGCGTGTGCGTGTGCGTGACTGGTTGTGGAGTGCAACGTGGTGACAGAAAACGTATTGAGGCAATCTAGCGAGGATTTCATGTGGCACCAAAACCAAACAAAATATGTGGACACTGGACAGTAGTCCCCTCTCCCGCATTACATGTATATGCTTCTTCGGTGTATCTTACAAGGCAGTACAATACAACCTAATATCTATCTATCTTATTTGATTGAGTTTCAAATGAAAATGACCCCTAAAGAAGTTGATCCAGACCGACTACCCCCCCCCCCCCCCCCAACCCACACCACACACACACCACACACCCGTCTTTATTGCAAACTCACCCCTCAGTTTGCAAAACAAATCAATCAGTGCAATTTGCACCTCTTTTTGAATTGTGTGTGTTGTGGGTGTGTGTGTGTGGTGAGGTGGTGGGGTGCGTGTGTGCGTGCGTGCGTGCGTGCGTGTTGCGTGGGTGCGCGCTCGGGCGCGCGCGCGTGAGCGCTTTGTGTGTGTGTATATGCGTGCACGTGCATATCTGCGTGAGGGGGATGATTCTGGACCAGAGTGTATGAGTATGTGTGTATATGTGAGTGGTATGTGGATGTACTGGAAGAGTAGGGGGGGGGGGGTTTATTCTGGACCCAAGCCAGAAATACTCTCGTCCAGTTCCACAACTCCCCCAATGGGTAGATTGGAGCAGGGTCCAGCAAACACCCTCCCATAAGTGATAGCGCACGCGTTTCATTTTTCTCTCTTCCTCCCCTGTCACAGAGAAGGACCAAGGTGGGGGGGGG
>JADBJO010033437.1:0-14583 GCA_016801955.1 Conus betulinus
GGCTCCCCACCCGTTCAACCTCCATGTCCTCCCCAGACCACCACCGGCAAGCCTCCTCCGGCTCCCCCCTCTACCAAGCCCCCGGCCAAATCGGCGGGATCCAACACGGCTGGCTTCGTCAGCCGTTACAAGCTACAGCAACAGAGGATTCGAACTCTCAATCAGTTGGAGAACTCCTCAGAGGCCAAGAAAAAGATCCACAGATCTTTGCCCAAGGTTGATTTCCGTTTTTGTTTGTTTGTGTGTGTGTTGTCCTCATATGAATTCTGAATGGTGCGCGCGCGCGCGTGTATGTTGTGTGTGTGTGTGTGTGTGTCCGACAATATTTATTATTATTCCGATACATCAAAAACAAAATGAAAAAGGTTACACTAACTGTGTTCCTCTTCTGTTCTGTTCGTGTTATGGGAGTAGACAATCATTACCATTAAATCTGTTTATGTGGTCAAAAAACTTGATCATTCCTGGTCTGTACATTTGGCTGAGATTCTGCTTTATCAGCACTCGCTTTGTTTAGATCGTAGAATTCACCAGTGTACTGGTGTACACTCTGATAGCCTTGCAAAGATAACTATTTCTATAACTCTGCTTATCACTTCTGAACTATAAACAGTGATAAAAATTGCCAGTGTGGACGTATAATTTAATAACTGATCGTAATCTGGAACAGGCACTTTCGGTTCTTTTTCGCTATTGTGGGTGAAAGATTGGATTTGTTCCTAGTCTCTGTTTAACACTTTTGTAGCTTTTGCAAGGTAACTGTGAATAGCTTCTACTCTTTTGCTAACGTGGATTTTCTATAAACTTTCATTTTGTTTCCTCAGAGAGTCATTTCATCTATTACTTTTTTTGCGTTTGACTTACAGTTTTGTATGTACTTCTACCTTCTAACCGAGTCTGAAATACTACCGTTGCATAGATATCTTTACGATCTTCACAATTGTCAGTTTGTTGTCGAGTTAACATACAAACTTAATTGTCTTATCTTTGGACTCAGAACTATTATCATGGGGATGTTTATTCACGGTTAATTGTTACGGAGATTCCTATGCGCATTTATGTGGCACAGAAATACGGATTCACAATTAGATGTTATGAAAATGTTGAATCACGTTTATAAGTTAGATATATTCATATCTATGTTACAAAAATACTAATTCACAGTAATATATGACAGAAATACTGACCCAAAATTTGCACAAATATCGATTCACAGTTTTATATAAAGGAAACAGTGATTCACATGTGTATGTTACAAAAAAACTGATTAATATTTACATGTTACGGAAATGCTGATTCACAGTCAATTGTTACAGAAATACCGATGTAGGCTTATATGTAATATAAACATTTATTCGGTGTTTATACGTTACAATTTCTTTTAAGCAATATAATGTGTTAATGAGGACACGTATTCACATTTAACTGTTACGGATATGCCTATTCACAGTTCATTGTTACGGAGATATTCATTCATAGTTAAATGCAATGGAAGTATCTATTGTTGCGGGGATTCATATTTACAGTTAGTTTTCAACGGAAATGCGTATTCATAGTTATTTTCTAGGGATATGCTTATTAACAGTTTGTTGAATATGCTTATTCAAAGTTGATTTGCATTGAGATGCATAATGACATTGATAGTAATAGTGATACATATTTACAGTTAAGATTTATTGAGACAGGCCTACTTATTCACAGTCAGTTGTTAAGGATATAGAGAATTGTCAGAGGCATACTTATCATCATGGCAAAATTTCTTCCATATTGTACATGAGAGTAATGAGCATCATCATGAACAATTTGAAGAAGCATTTCTACAGTAATTGTTCTGAGATTGTTGTTATAGAGCTTGGTATTCACAATTATATGTTTTGGATATACATTAAGTCACAGTCAATTGTTATGGAAATTCTTGTTTATAGTTGTTATAGGGACAAGCATTTACTGTTGTCGCGAAGATTCACAGTTAATTGCGGTGGATACACTTAATAGCCTGCCATGTATGCCATGAACTGTACGTGCAGAACAAAACACTGTCTATCTGCTGGCAAGAAAGTAGAAAGAAAAAAAAACAGTAGGGGAGAGAGGTGGGGGTGTTTTCTTTAGATTTTTTTTTTGGTGAAGAGGTCCAAATTTTAAAGTGACTGAAACATGAGGTCGATCTGCTGGCTACAAATTAACGGAGCGCCGAAAAATGAACATCGCGCGCAAATAAAGAAGTGCGTATGTGGAGGTGGGGGGTGTGGGACAATTTTCATGTGTGCACGGAAAACTTAAGCGCGAAAGGTTTGCGCTCTTTATTTCTTCTGACGCTGTTTCTTTTTTCTGTATTTTTATTTATACGTGTCAGTCCTAGTCCTGGTTTGTACAGAGACAGTGAGGACAAATACTCATTGAAGGCTCTCAATCGGCTGTCCATGAACACAGAGGTCTCTTTGTTCAGATCGAGAATGGTCCTGACAAGGAGAACCTGCTCATCCGGGCGGTTCAAAGGTCAAACACCATCGACGTCATCAAGCTTCCTGGGGTCAGGGCGCCCAACCCACCTACCCACCCACAGCCTCCTCCTCCCGCCTCCCAGAAACGAAAGGCTCTGCCCATGAAGACCTATCATATCAGGGTGAGTGGTGGCGAAAAATAAACCTGCATGAAAGATGTGCGCAGACACACATGCACTGTGAACACACCTATGCCCGGGTATTTTCCCAGTTTACACATAAATCAACAGAGACCTGTCCGTCTGAAACCTCCAGTCTCTAGAAAGCCATCCGTCTGAACACTCTCCCTGTGACGCTTTCCATCTTAATGCTATGCTCTATGATGTGTCATACATCTGAAGGCTCTGCACCCTCTAGGGCTCTGTTCCTCTTAAACTTACACTCTCTGGGACTGACCCACCTCATATATGTGCTCTCTTGGAAGCTATCCATCTTAAATTAGCAGTTTACTAGACATTGTCCATAGTAATGTGCACACTAAAAGACGCTATCCTTCCTAAATCTACACGAGATCAAACTCTGCACACTCTGGGACCATATCGATCTTAAATGTACCCGTCCTAAACCTACACTGTATCAGACGCTATCTATTTGTATGAGACGCTATCCGTCCTATATCTACACCGCCGCGAGACGCTATCGTCTTAAAGCTACGCTCTACGAGACTCTATCTGTCTTGAGCCTACACTCTGTAAGATGCTGTCGATCTTAAGCGTTAACTGTCAGGGTCAATACCCGTCTTATACCTGCACTGTATCAGACGCTGCCCATCTATCCCATCTTAAATTTACACCATATGAGACGCTATCAATCTCGTCATACCTACCCTGTATGAGAAGGTATCCATCTTACAACCACTGTGAGGAGCAATCCATTTCGAATTGACACTAAACGAACGCTGTGCTTCATAAACCTACTCTGTACTACACACTACCCATTGTAAACCTTTTCGTATGAAACACTACTCATTGAACGCTTGCACTCTTTGAGAAACTATCCATCCTAATGAAAGAGGACCAGCGCCGTAGAAGGAAACGTCGCTCAGAGAACCTTTAGAAAGGCCCAAGATTATGGAGGAAAGTTAGGAAGCCCTGAGAGGAAAAAAAGAAAAAAAAGGAGAGAATAAAGGAACAGTGCGTCCATTCAGATTGTACCCTCGCCTGTCAAACCTGGGGTGCAAACGTATGTTCCATTAACTTGCGGTATAAGTACTGCTTGGGAAGTCATAAGTGACCAAGTCAGTACCTTTCATGTTCTTGATCTTCAAGACTTCATTTTCCAGTTACCAGCATGAAATATGCAAACAGCCCAAAACCCGGGGTGGGAGAAGAAAGGTGGAGGCGGGGGATCGCCAAATCTGAAAAATTCGTAGAACAAGTATATCATCTACTTCATGACGAATAGGAAGAAATGATGTTTGTGTTGGTGTATGTGTGTATGCATGTTTGTGTGCGCATGCCTTTGTGTGTTTGCTCGTAGGAGCGTGCACGGGCCCGTATGTGTGTTTTGTTTGTTGTTTGTTTTTATTTGTTTGTTTGTGTGTGTGTGTATGTGTGTGTGTGTGTGTGTGTGTGTGTTGTGTGTGTGTGCACGCGCGCGCGCGCACGCGTGAGTGTATGTGCGTATTTTTTTACGTAGCCTACACACACACACACACACACACACACACACACACACATACACACACACACACACACACACACTAAATAGTGTGCACGCGGCAATGGGGACAGGATGCAAGAGTATCAGTAACACTTTTCTAACTCACTCGGCCACTCAATCAAGGCTGACCTCGGAAGGTTACGTGATTTTCGCCGCATGAACATGTTAACGGTTAGATCTTGTCACTTGTACGCTCGCAGTCCTGAGGTTTTTATTTTCACACACACGCGCGCGCGCGCACGCACAAAACACGTCCAAATGTGTTGCTTTCATACAGTTTTCAGTTAAATAAAAGTATTTGCTATGGAAACTATGGTATTTTATAATTTATATGTTTATTTGCACTTACAATCAAGGCTTACACCCGCTTCTATCTCTCTCTCTCTGGTTGAGTGTGAGTGTACGTGCTGTGCGCACGCGTCTGTGTGTGTTTTTGTGTGTGTGCATGCATGCGCGTGCATGCGTTACGCGCCTGTGTGTGTGTGTGTGTGTGTGTGTGTGTGTGTGTGTGTGTGTGTGTGTGTGTTTGTGTGTGTCCGTGTGTATGCACGCGCGCGCTCGGTTGCCTTCAGGTGAACCCTGACCACGCGTCGTTCATCTCCAAGTCGTTTGCCCAGCCTGCCGTCCATTCCCGGGTCCCCCTCCTACTCGGAGGATCAGGCGGTGTCCCCCCTCACTGACCGTCCGGCGGAGCGCCACAAGGTCAAGCTCCCGGCCTTTTCCCAGCAAACACCGCTCTTTTCCCACTGTCATTTATTGATTGATGTCCATTTTAATTGCAGTTGTTAGAGGAAACTTTCTGGGTTCTCCCCCCCCCCCACCTTTCCCCTTTCTTCCTCCATCCCTTTCATCTGTTTCGTTCATCCTTTACTTCTTTCCCTCTTTTCTTTCTCCATCCTTTTTCATCTCTTTATTTATCCTTTACTTCTTTCCCTCCTTTTCTCCCTCCATCCTTTTTCATCTCTTTATTTGTCCTTAACCTTCTTCCGTCCTTTCTTCCTCCATCCTTTTTTCATCTCTTTATTTGTCCTTAACTTCTTCCGTCCTTTCTTCCTCCATCCTTTTTTTCATCTGTATATTCGTCCTTTACTTCTTTTTCCTCCTTTCTCCTTCCCTCCTTTAAAAATTTTTTTTTTTTTTATTCTCTTTTGTTCGTCCCTTCAGTCTTGCCCTCCTTTCTTTCTCCATCCTTTTTTTCATCTCTTTATTCGTCCTTTAATTCTTTCCGTCCTTTCTTCCTCCATTCTTTTTTCCATCTCTTTATTCTTCCTTTACTTCTTTCCATCCTTTCTTCCTCCATCTTTTTTTTCATCTCTTATTCGTCCTTTACTCTTTTCCCTCTCTCCTTTCATCCTTTTTCATCTCTTTATTTGTCCTTTCAGTTCTTTCCATTTCTCCTCATTTCTCCCTCCCTCCACCCTTTTTTTCATCTCTTTTATTTGTCCTTCAGTCTTTCCCTCCTTTCTCCCTCCATCCTTTTTCATCTATTGTTTGTCCTTCAGTTCTTCCCCTCCTTTCTCCCTCCATCCTTTTTTCATCTCCTTTGTTCGTCCTCCAGTTCTTTCCCTCATTTCTCCCTCCACCCTTTTTTCATCTCTTTTATTCGTCCTTCCTTCAGTTTTTCCCTCCATTTCTCTTTCCATCCTTTTTTCATCTCTTTATTCATCCTTCAGTTCTTCCCCACCTTTCTCCCTCCATCCTTTTTTTCATCTGTTTTGTTCGTCCTTCACTTCTTCTGTCTCTCCTTTCTCCCTCCATCCTTTTTCATCTGTTTTGTTCGTCCTTAAGTTCTTCCCCTCCTTTCTCTCACTCCATCCTTTTTTCATCTCTTTGGTTTGTCCTTCAGTTCTTCCCTCCTTTTCTCCCTCCATTCATTTTTTCATCTGTTTTGTTCGGGCCTTCAGTTCTTCCCTCCTTTCTCCCTCCATCCTTTTTCATCTGTTTTGTTTGTCCTTCAGTTCGTCCGTCCTTTCTCCCTCCTTCCTTTTTCATCCTGTTTTTCATCTGTTTTGTTCGTCCTTCATTTCTTCCCTCCTTTCCTCCTCTATCCTTGTTTCATCTGTGTTTTGTTCGTTCCTTCAGTTCTTCACTCCTTCTCCCTCAATCCTTTGTTTTCATCTGTTTTGTTCGTCCTTCAGTTCTTCCGTCCTTTCTTTCTCGTTCCTTTTTCATCTGTTTTGTTCGTCCTCCAGTTTCTTCTTCCCTCCTCTTTCTTTCTCCCTCCATCCTTGTTTTCATCATCTGTTTTGTTCGTCCTTCAATTCTTCCCTCCTTTTCTCCCTCCATCCTTGTTTCATATGTTTTGTTCGTCCTTCGGTTTCTTCCCCCGTTTTCTCTCCCTCCATCCTTTTTCATCTATTGTTTGTCCTTCTTTCTTTCCCTCCCTCCTTTCTCCCTCCATCCTTTTTTTCATCTCTTTTGTTCATCCCTTCAGTTTCTTTCCCTCCTTTCTCTCCCTCCATCCTTTTTTTCATCTCTTTTGTACATCCTTCAGTTTTTTTTTTTCCCTCCTTTCTCTCCCTCCATCCTTTTTTCATCTCTTTGTTCATTCTTCAGGTTTTTTTCCCCTCCTTTCTCCCTCCACCCTTTTTCATCTATTGTTCATCCTTTTTGTTGTCCTTCAGTTCTTTCCCTCCTTTCTCCCTCCCTCCATTTTTCATCTCTTTTGTTCGTCCTTCAGTTGTTCCTCTCCTTTTTTTTCCTCCATCCTTTTTTTTTCATCTCTTTTGTTCATCCTTCGTACCTCTCCTTTCTTCCTCCATCCTTTTTTTTCATCTCTTTTTGTTCATCCTTCGTTCCCCTCCTTTTTCCCTCCATCCATCCTTTTTCATCTATTTTCGTTCTTCAGTTCTTTCCCTCCTTTCATCCTTCCATCCTTTTTCGTCTCTTTTGTTCATCCTTCAGTTCTTCCCCATCCTTTCTCCCTCCATCCTTTTTCATCTGTTTTGTACGTCCTTCAGTTCTTCCCATCCTTTCTCCCTCCATCCTTTTTCATCTGTTTTGTTCGTCCTTCAGTTCTTCCCATCCTTTCTCCCTCCATCCTTTTTTTTCATCTGTTTTTGTTCGTCCTTCAGTTCTTCCCATCCTTTCTCCCTCCATCCTTTTTTTCATCTGTTTTGTTCGTCCTTCAGTTCTTCCCATCCTTTCCTCTCCTCCATCCTTTTTTTTTCATCTGTTTTGTTTCGTCCTTCAGTTTCTTCCCATCCTTTCTCCCTCCATCCTTTTTTTCATCTGTTCTGTTCATCCGTCAGTTCTTCCATCCTTTCTCCCTCCATCCTTATATATTTCTTTTATCTGTTTTTTATCCTTAGTTCTTTCCCTCCTTTTTCCCTCCAACCCTTTTCATTTATTGTTCGTCCTTCAGTTTCTTCCCCTCCTCTCCCTCCCTCCATCCTTTTTGTCATCTATTGTTCGTTCTTCAGTTTTTTTCCCCCTCCTTTCTGCCTCCATCCTTTTTCATCTATTGTTTTGTCCTTCAGTTCTGTCAGGCCTCCTTCACCACTCTCCCCCTAGTCCCCCTGTTTTACCTCTTGTGTTCATCCTTTAAATATTTCCTGTATCCAACCTTTTTAATTGCTGCTGTCAACTTATTTTCATTTTATTTTATTTTATTTATTTATGAATTTATTCTTTTGTGTGTGTTGTTTTGTCTCCTCTTGTTTGCCATTGCTGTGCGGCAACATGAGATGACAGCTGGTGAAGGGGGGCGGGGGGAGGAGGGGGGGGGGGGGGGGGGGGGGGGGGGGGGACTGGGGGTGTGGTGTGGTGAGGGGGGTTGGTTGGTGTGGCAGTTATTCAGCATTTCTGCCCTCTACGTAAAGTGTTGCTAGGCAGCGGCCGTGGCTTTCCCGGTGGTTCTGTTGGGTGTATGTGTGTATGTGTTGACGTTTCCTGTCCGCCAGTCCCTTGGTCGCTTTTGTCTGTCTCTGACATCCCCACCCCCTACCCCCACCCCCAACACACACACTCATTACTGTGGCTGTTTTCTTGTCCCTGATCTCTCTCTCCCCTCCCCTCATCTTAAACGCCTTGACTCTCTCCCTTCCCCTCATCTCAACGCCTTGCCTCTCTCTCTCTCCCCTCCCCCTCATCTCAACGCCTTGCCTCTCTCTCTCTCTCTCCTCCCCTCCCCTCATGTCAATGCTTTGACTCTCTCTCTCTCTCTCCCCTCATCTCAACGCCTTGCCTCACTCTCTCTCTCTCTCATCTCAATGCCTTGCCTCTCTCTCCTTCCCCTCAATGCCTTGCCTCACTCTCTCCCCTCCCCTCATCTCAACGCCTTGCCCCACTCTCTCTCCTCCCCTCATCTCAACGCCTTGCCTCACTCTCTCTCACTCATCTCCTTCCCCCTCCCCTTATCTCAACGCCTTGCCTCACTCCCCTCTCCCCTCCCCTCATCTCAACGCCTTCCCTCACTCTCTCTCTCTCCCCTCATCTCAGTGCCTTCGCTCACTCTCTCTCTCCCCTCCCCTCATCTCAACGCCTTGCCTCACTCTCTCCCCTCCCCTCATCTCAGTCATCTCAGTGCCTTGCCTCACTCTCTCCCCTCCCCTCACCTCAACGCCTGCCTGCCTCACTCTCCTCCCCTCCCCTCATCTCAACGCCTTGCCTCTCTTTCTTCCTTCTCCTCATCTCAGTGCCTTGCCTCACTCTCTCCTCTCCCTCCCCTCATCTCAGCACCTTGCCTCACTCTCTCTTCATCTCAATGCCTTGCCTCTGTACCTCCCCTGCCCTTGTTTCAACGCCTTGCCTCACTCTCTCCCCTCATCTCAACACTTTGTCTCACTCTCCCCCTCCCCTTATCTCAACGCCTTGCCTCCCCTCCCTCCCCTCATCATCTCAACGCCTAGCCTCACTCTCTCTCCTCCCCTCAACCCAACGCCTTGCCTCACTCTCTCCCCTTCCCTCATCTCAACGCCTTGCCTCACTCTCTCCCCTCATCTCAACGCATTGCCTCTGTCTCCCCTCCCCTCATCTCAATGCCTTGCCTCTCTCTCTCCCCTCCCCTCATCTCAGCACCTTGCCTCACTCTCTCCCGTCCCCTCATCTCAACGCCTTGTCTCTCTCTCTCCCCTCCCCTCATCTTAATGCCTTGCCTCACACTCTCGCCTTATCTCAAGGCCTTGCTTCTCTCTCTCCCCCCCATCATCTCAGCACCTTGCCTCACTCTCTCTCCCCTCATCTCAGTGCCTTGCCTCACTCTCTCTCCCCCTCCCCTCATCTCAATGCCTTGCCTCTCCCCCCCCCTCCCCCCATCTCAACACCTTGCCTCACGGCCCCCCCCCACCCCCCATCTCAATGCCTTGCCTCTCTCTCTCCCTCTCATCTCAACCTTGCCTCACTCTCACCTTGCCTCACTCTCCCCTCCCCTCATCTCAACACTCACTCTCTCCCCTCCCGTCATGTCAATGCCTTGCCCTTCTTCTCTCTCCCCTCCCCTCATCTCAACGCCTTGCCTCTCTCTCTCCCCTCCCCACACCTCAGTGCCTGGCCTCTCCCCCCATCCCTCCCCTCAGTGCCTTGCCTCTCTCTCTCTCCCCTCCCCTCACCTTAATGCCTTGCCTCTCTCTCTCCCCTCCCCTCATCTCAACCCCTTGCCTCACTCTCCCCTCCCCTCCCCTCAGTGCCTTGCCTCACTCTCTCCCCTCCCCTCATCTCAATGGCTTGCCTCCCCCCCCCCCCCCCCTTCATCTCAATGCCTTGCCTCACACTCCCCTTTGTGTTCAATGCCTTGCCTCACTCTGTTCCCTCATCTCAATGCCTTGCCTCACTCTGTTTCCCTCATCTCAAACGCCTTGTCTCACTCTGTCCCCTCATCTCAACACCTTGCCTCACTCTGTCCCCCTCATCTCAACGCCTTGCCTCACTCTGTTCCCTCATCTCAACGCCTTGCCTCACTCTGTCCCCCTCATCTCAGTGCCTTGCTTCACTCTGTTCCCTCATCTCAACGCCTTGCCTCACTCTCTCCCCTTATCTCAACGCCTTGCTTCACTCTGTTCCCTCATCTCAACGCCTTGCCTCACTCTCTCCCCTTATCTCAACGCCTTGCCTCACTCTGCCCCCTCATCTCAGCGCCTTGCCTCACTCTCACCCTGTATCTCTCTGCCTATTTCTATCTATCTATCCTTCCTCTCTCTCTCTGTTTCTCTGCCTATTTCTATCTTTTCTTTCTCTCTCTCTCTCTCTCTCTCTCTCCTCTCTCTCTCTCTCTCTCTCTCCTCTCTCTCTCTCTCTCTCTCTCTCTCTCTCTCTCTCTTTGCCTATTGCTATCTGTCTGTATCTCTCTCTCTCTCTGTGTCTCTTTGCTTATTGCTATCTTTCTGTGTCTCTGTCTGTCTGTCTGTCTGTCTATTTCTATCTTTTCTTGTCTCCTTTCTCTCTCTCCTCTGTCTCTCTCTCTGTCTCTCTCTCTCTCTGTCTATGTCTCTGTCTCTCTCTCTGTCTGTCTGTTTCTGTCTTCTCTCTTGTCTCTCCTCTCCTGTCCACATTTCTCTCTCTCTCTGTCTCTCTTCTCTGTCTCTCTCTCGCTGTCTTCTGTCTCTCTCTCTCTCTCTCTCTCTCTCTCTCTCTCTCTCTCTTTGTGTCTCTTTGCCCATTTTTCTATCTGTCCTGTATCTCTCTATGTGTCTCTTGCCTACTTCTATCTTTCTGTGTGTGTGTGTCTCTCTGTCTCTTTGCCTCTTTCTATCTTTCTGTGTGTCTCTCTCTCTGTCTGTTTCTTTCTGTGTGTGTGGTCTCTCTCTGTCTCTTTGCTTTTATCTATCTTTCTTTGTGTCTCTCTGTGTCGCTTTGCCTGTTTCTATCTTTCTGTGTGTCGCTCTCTGTGTGTCTGCCTATTTCTATCTTTCTGTCTCTGTCTCTTTGCCTTTATCTGTCTTTCTGTGTGTGTGTCTCTCTCTGTGGTCTCTTTGCCTATTTCTGTCTCTCTGTGTCTCTGTCTGTTTGCCTTTTTGTATCTTTCTGTGTCTCTTTCTGTGTGTCACTTTGCCTATTTCTATCTTTCTGTGTCTCTCTCTCTGTGTGTCTCTTTGCCTATTTCTATCTTTCTGTGTGTGGTCTCTCTCTGTCTCTCTGCCTATTTCTATCACTCTGTTCGATGGAAGCTGAGTTGTCGTTGTTTTGTGTTGATGTGTTGTGTTGTCCGTGTTCTCAGGTTACCTTTAGGTAGGGTATTTCTGTCCTCGTCTTCCCTGCCATGTTGCTGACGTGGTGTGGGGTGAGCCAGTGAGTCAGTCAGTCACACAGATGAAGAAGGGGGGGGGGGGGGGGGGGGGGGGATGGGGGGGAGATAATGATGGGGGAAGGGAGTGGAATGGAGGAGGGACGCAGCGGCAAGGCAAATCCCCACCTGTTGCTAACATCTCGTTTCCACGGCAACACAGCAGAGAAGACTGCTCTCTCTCACTCTCTGTCTCTCTCTCTCTCGCTTGCTCGCTCGCTCGCCTCTGCATGTGTTCGATTTTCCAGTGGATGTATATAGGGAAGATTTCTTTTAAGATCTTATGACACACAGACCTTTGTGAGGTGCCATTACAATGATGCACACGCATTGCCTCTGTGTGTGTGTGTGTGTGTGTGTGTGTGTGTGTGTGACTGTGTGTGTCACTATGTGTGTACCACTGTGTGTGTGTTTGTGTGTGTGTGTGTGTGTGTGTGTGTGTGTGTGTGTGTGTGTAGCACTGTGTGTAATATGCATACATTTGCAAAACTTCATACTACATATATATTTTTTTTCGTAAAAAAACTCTCTTGCATCTATTTTTTTTCTGACTTAGAATTCTGGTTTTATGTTTGTGGTACATGTTGTTTTTTCAATATGTTACATACACATATGCGTGCATGCACACATACACTAACACACACACAGACACACACACACACACACAGACCACACACACACACACACACACACACACACACACACACACACACACACACATTGTGTGTGTGTGTGTGTGTGTGTGTGTGTGTGTGTGTGTGTGTGTGTGTGTGTGTGAAAACAACAAAATATATGTGTGTATAGGTGGATGGATTGATGTATTTATATCTCCGAATGTTTGTGTGTATGCCTGCACGCAAGCTTGCCATTACACACCTTCATACAAACGCATGTACATAGACGGAATGGTTTACATGGATGCAGACTGAGACACGTCTCATTGATCGGTGTATAAATCAATTTCATCATTGTGATTTGATTAAATTTAGTGGATCTTTTCTTTGGAGATATGCCACGCTGTCCTTTTGCTAATCAAGATTACGTGTCTTTTACTGTGATTGCTTCAATCTGTAGCTGTCTCCCCTCACCAACCCCATCATTACTTCACCCCATCTACCCCCTCCTCCCTTTCACTCCCCCTTCCCTTCCTCTTTTTTTTTATTTTATTTAAGGAAACAAGGTCCTGAGCAGTCTGCCTTGTTCTGCCATGTTGGTGTGCGTCATTAATATGTATTTTTAGATTTCAGATGAAGTCATGTTTTTTTTCTCAACTTGGTGTCTGTGTCCCTGTCCTCCACCCAATCCTTTATTTCACCCCCATCACCCCCCTCCTCTTTCTCTCTTTCACTGTGCGCGCATGTGTGTGTGTGTGTGTGTGTGTGAGGTATGTGTGCGTGTGTGTGTGTGTGTGTGTGCATGTGTGTGTGCGCGCGTATATGTGTACATTGTGTGTGTGTGTGTGAGAGACCTAGGTGAAAAACAGGCCTCTGATCTGAGCCTTTTCCAGTGAGCTGGCGAGTTCCAGGTTCTCTTCATTAATTTCTTTTTTGCTCTTTAATGAATAGTTATGTATTGTGAATGATTGGACTCAGAAATAATATGAAATTTTGTTGATAGTTTAATTGTTGAAGCAAAAATAAAAGCAACACCATTACTTGAAAATGAAAATTTGCTTAAAAAAAAGACAGGACCTGTTAACAGTCACTATTCATCTTGTTGGCAGTTAAACATTTTTGATAAAGAAAGAAGATTTTTTAATGCATAACAGTTGCTGATGAAATGAAAATGAATTGGTTTTCCTTTCATAAGCAAAACAAAAATTCTAATCTGAGTGGAAATGTAAAATTTGAATTAGATTTTATGAACGTGAAATTTGTATCCCTGGGGTACCCTCTGAGTGAAAGTCTGTGCATCAAACTGCAAAAGTCTGTGCATCTAACTGCAAAGCCTGTGCATCAAAGTGCAAAGTCTGTGCATCTACCTGCAAAGTTTCTGCATCAAACTGCAAAATCTGTGCATCAAACTGCAAAGTCTGTGCATCAAACTGCAAAGTCAGCATTAACTGCAAAATCTGTGCATCAGACTGCAAAGTCTGCATCAAACTGCGAAGTCTCTGCATCAGACTTTAATCTCCATCAACTGCAAAATCTGCACGGCAAACTGCAAAGACTGTGCATCAGACTGCAAAGCCAGCATCAAACTGCAAAGTTTGTGCCTCAGACTGCAAAGACTTTGCATCAAACTGTAAAGTCTGCATCAGACTGCAAGATCTGTGCATCAGACTGCAAAGTCTGCATCATACTGCAAAGTCTGTGCATCAAACGTCAAAGTGTGCATCAAACTGCAAAATCTGCACCTCAAATTGCAAAGTCTGCATCAAGCTGTAAAGTTAGCATCAAACTTCAAAAATCTGTGCATCAGACATGTGATTAAGGCTACAGGAGTAGAGAAGGAAGATGTGTGATGAAGACTACGCAGTAGAGAAGGAAGACGTGTGATGAAGGTTACAGCAGTAGAGAAGGAAGACGTGTGATGAAGCCTACAGCAGTGGAGAAGGAAGACGACGTGTGATGAAGCCTACAGCAGTGGAGAAGGAAGACGTGTGATGAAGCATACAGCAGTGGAGAAGAAAGACGTGTGATGAAGCCTACAGCAGTAGAAAAGGAAGACGTGTGATGAAGCTTGCAGCAGCAGAAAAGGAAGACGTGTTATGAAGCCTACAGCAGTAGAAAAGGAAGACGTGTGATGAAGGTTACAGCAGCAGAAAAGGAAGACGTGTGATGAAGCCTACAGCAGTGAAGGAAAACGTGTGATGAAGGTTACAGCAGCAGAAAAGGAAGACGTGTGATGAAGCCTACAGCAGTGAAGGAAAACGTGTGATAAGGTTACAGCAGCAGAAAAGGAAGACGTGTGTGATGAAGCCTACAGCAGTGGAGAAGGAAAACGTGTGATGAAGCCTACAGCAGTGGAGAAGGAAGACATGGGGAAAAGCCAGTGGTCTGTTGAAACTTCAGCCTTGGAGAAGAGAGAAGAAACAAGCGCGTGCATGCTCGTGTGTGAGTGTGTGTGTGTGTGTGTGTTGTGTGTGCATTTGATCTGATTTGATTTGATTAATTGTTTTAGCACTATGCCAAGATAGTGACATAATTGTATCTTCTTCTCATTATGATGTTGTTGGTTGTAAAAAAAAAATATGATATG
>JADBJO010033439.1:0-14578 GCA_016801955.1 Conus betulinus
CCGAAAATGTGAATCGCAGATTTTTGCCATTACCATTCAAAAACATTTGCGTATGTAACGATGGAAAAATCCTTGCAATAGACATAATTCTATTAGTTTAATTACGCTCATTCTTACAAACAAAAGCATTAAAGCTTTCCAAGGACACACACATGCATAAACTGTACATGCTTACACGCACACACGTAAGGGCAACCAGAGTGGTATAATTACATAGACTCAGTTGTTACACATTTTAGTCAGAAAAGGTAAAGGTAAAACAATTCGGATACCCAATAGATTTATGTGTTAATCCCATAGAGTTTGCCTACTGCAACCTGTATCCAATCGATTCTTACATTAGCTACTGAGCCACAAATCCATCCACCTAATCATTTCACAAAAAAATATTGATGACACATAATCCCAAGAAATGGCACAAAGGTTAACATAAAAAGCACAATCTATTAAAAAAAAAAAGTACACACAGCATTATGAATATTTTGGAGGGTTCTTTCACAGAAAAAAGTACAACAGCATTAGGAACATTTTGGAGGTTCTTTCACAGAAAAAAGTACACACAGCATTATGAATATTCTGGAGGTTCTTTCACAGAAAAAAGTACACACAGCATTATGACTATTTTGGAGGTTCATTCACAGAAAAAGGTACACACAGCATTATGAATATTCTGGAGGTTCTTTCACAGAAAAAAGTACACACAGCATTATGAATATTCTGGAGGTTCTTTCACAGAAAAAAGTACACACACAACATTATGAATATTCTGGAGGTTCTTTCACACATTAAAAAAGTACACACAACATTATGAATATTCTGGAGGTTCTTTCACAGAAAAAAGTACACACAGCATTATGAATATTCTGGAGGTTCTTTCACAGAAAAAGTCAGAAATGTCGATTTTTGACACGTCCTGTGTCAGGAATACTAGAGGTAGAAGAGAAGCGGCACAACGCACCACAACGCACACAACCCCCCCCCCCCCCCCCCCCCCCCCCCACACACACACACACACACACACACACTTACGAAGAGGATCCATTAACCCAGTAGGGACCATTTTTTTTTTACTTGATTTTTTTTTATATTACATGGATTTTTATGTAGCAATAACATATCAGACAGTCATTCATTGTAATTTTTTGTAAAAAAAAAGTTTGATTTGGGGGGGGAAATATACCAATCCCATATATGGGATCGTAGTCCCGAAAGGGTAGGGTTTTTTTTTTTTTTTTTTTTTTTAAACGAAGAACGCAACACAAGACGAATATATCTTAATTTAAGCAGTTTTTTATTGAAACTAATGACGTGATTCAGGGGCAAAATGTTCCCCCAGCATTATTTGTGAATTTTAACACATTACAGAATGAACTTTGAAGTTAAATAACACTGAAAAGACAAATTGTTTACTTTGAAAACAAACAATAACCCAAACAAAAGATTTTTTTTTGCAGCAAAAATAGTTATGCATTCTTTAACAAAAATTAAAAAAAAAATCACTGTAACATCCCCTAATTGTGGTAACCAAAGAAACAGAGACCATTTGTCTATTTACTGATCAAAATAATGAAAGAAAACAGCAACCATGATATAAAAAAGACAATTTGTCCAGTCACTAATTGGTATACTGGGTCCAAACATAATCACGGGCACCTTGAGAAAAGGGAAAATAACGTGTCTACTTTGAACCCAAATAATGTTGAACAAAATGCAGAGGCAGGAAATGGTATCTTTGCATTCCCCGGAAAGTCAGAAATATGACTTGTGTATTCAATATAATATATGACGGTCCATTTTCCCATTGACTTAGCGTGATAAGAGAGAAAACAATATTGTCATTCGTCTTCACATCCCTTGGAAAGTCAGAAAGAGAGATTTGTCTATTCAATGTGAGGGACAATGGTTGAACGGCGTCCATCATTTTTGCATTGACTTAGCATGATAATTTGTCCTGTCACTGGTGTGTGAACTGAATGAAACAGCGATCATGGACGCCGACTTTGCACTTTTCACACCGGTGTTTGGTTTTCATGCTGCAGTGCATGCACTTCAGCTGTGTTGCCCAAGGCTGCACAAGATGGTCCAGGCGGTCAAACCGGATCTGGTCAGGGATCCCGTGATGCAGTGCAGAGAATCCGCGTGGACGGCCTGGGTTTGCATGAGGAGCGCCCCGAGCAAGGTATGCTTGAGTGATGGAACGCCGGGTGGCCAGAAGGTCCATGGGATGATCAGCAGCCTGTGAGGTAGCTCGGTAGAGGTGCCATGCCTGCTGTACACACAGATCTACACAGCAAACAGAGGCCACCACTACTTCTTTGACCTGATCCTTGTGCGGTATTTGTCAACATTCTGATCGCACCTGTCAACACCACCCATGGTCATGTTGTAGTGTTTGATGAGAGATGGTTGACCAATCTGCACATCCCTTCCCTCTGTTCTTGACCATCGAGTGGCTGTCTTCATAGGATGGACCCCGACTTTGTTGGAGACAGCATTCACGACGTTGTTGTCATTCCACCTGACCTCAACCAGACCGGTGTTGGCATCACTTGCATAGTCATGCTCTTGGTAGCTTTTCTACTTCTTTGACAGATTTGAGTGGACAGTCGTCAACCCTGTTTGCTCGTATTGTTCCTGTGCACGCTATGTTCTTCTGGGTGAGACGGTCGACCAATTTCAGAGAGGTAAATAGGTTGTGGAAGGTGAGGTGAAATGCGCTACCTTCCTCATGCTGCAGCTCTGCAATCAAGTCAGCTACGACAGATCCACCCATGCCGAGGCCAGGACACTCGGTCTGCCTTCCGTGCGCCTTGGTGTGGCTCAAATTGCAGTACGTAGCCGAGGGGTGTGGCTAACACCCACAGTTTGTATCCAAAAGGGATGGGTTTACCACGAATGACTTGTTTGCAGCTGTGACGGCCAAAGTATGGAACCATTGACTCGTCAATGCTCAAGTCTTGCTTCTTTACAAACTGAAAATACAGAAGAAATCTCTCATTCAGCATGCTGAGGAGGGGTCGGACTTGGCCAGTTTGTCGGTGCTGTCCAGTCTTCCATTGTCTGAGACATGGAGAAACTTCATGATTTGTAGGAAACGATTCCTTGTCATGCATGATGCGATGGTCTCACTATGCACGTCTGAGTCATGACCCCAATAGAGCTTTCGGCGAGGTGCTGGGGAGTAGCCAGTGACTAGCAAGATGCCAATGAAGGCCCGTATTTCATCAGAGGAAGTCGAGAAGACATCGTTTCCCTTGGAGCGCGCATACAGTTCACTGTATTCAACAATCATCTCCAGAACTACGTCATCTAAGAAAATCTGAAACGGATCCAATGGATCAGTTGGCAACCGAGAAACATCGGCAGGTTGGCTATCCCCGTTGAAACGTTCCTGTTGTCTTTTTGTGATGTCTGATTTGTGCCATTCCCTTTCTGCTCTTTGCTGTTTGGGTTCTACCTTCTTTTTTTTCTTCTTTTCTCCCGCTGGTCCTATTGGTGGTGGTGTTTGCTGCACCCTTTCCCCCTGCATTGCCTTGATGATGAAGAGGATGGAGTGGCAGATGATGTTGAAGATTCGTTTGACATCAATGGGCTCCGCGTCACTTAGTGAGCTCTCACGTTCAGCATTAGTCTAAAAACAAAAATATCAAGATTTTGAACAGTGTGTAACTGGGATCAGATGTAATATATGCTTCTAAGAATAACAAAAATATATTGGGCTAAAACGAAAAAAAAAAAAAAATTGTATGAGTTCATGAGTTTGCCCCGTTCCTCAGAGGTGTCACACACCATATTTGGTGTGGATTGACCAAAGTGTGTGGGTTTCTATAAGGGTCGTCCATAAAGTTACTGTTGGGACAAGCCTCTCTCTCCTCTCTCTCTCTCTCTCTCTCTCTCTCTCTCTCTCTCTCTCTCTCGTGTATTTTCTTTCTTTCTCTCTGTCTACGAAAAAAAAATTTTTTTGGCTTCTCTCTCTCTCTCTCTCTCTCTCTCTCTCTCTCTCTCTCTCTCTCTCTCTCTCTCGATCATCCCTCTCTGACGTCTTTCTGTCGTTCTGTTTGATGATGACGACAGCATCACAAAATGATGTAATTTGGTCTCAAAAGGCAACTTATAGTGATGTCATACAATCGTATAGATCTAGATGTAGGTCTGCACAACGAAGTGTGACTGCACTTTTGGCAGGCTAGCGAACCTCTGATACACACACACACACACACACACACACACACACACGCCAAATTATAATAGAGATAACTCACTGTTGGTTCAGCAGCAACATCTTCGATTGAAGAGCGGACTCCATGCCTAACAATGGTTGCAACGGACCCAGAAAGCAGTTGGTTTTTGTTCCGATTTGACACCTCTCCCCTTCATCCTCATCACCACTGTCCTCATCCGTATCCTCAGCAACAGAAGGGGGCTCAATATAGACTGTGGCTTCATCAACAGTCCCAAGGTCTTCCAGCATGTCCAAAACTTGGTGCACATTGAAAGTTCTGGAGGAGAAAACAAACAAACACAAAAATCAAAAACTCCTTTAGGGATCCCTTTCGGGACCACGATCCCATATATGGGATCACAGTTCATTGACACAGTTCCAGTATACTGACAGACTTCATGAAGGAATTTTGAAAACACATTTCAGATAATGAACTGAACAACAACTTTTATTTTTATATATGTACAAAAATGTTATTAGACAAGGCTGTATTTGCTTACCTTTGTGACTTTGCCATGGCGCTTCCAAAATGACGGGTGGTGAGACAAAATGGCTGCTGCACAGGAAAACGCCAAGGGACATCACTGATTTTTCATGTTATAATTTTACATATAGCCCCCTTAATAATCTCCAACAATTTAGGGCAATACTCTCAAAAACTTTCTGTATATGCATTTATTTTACTGATCCCATGTATGGGATCGTGGTCCCCAATGGGTGTGGCCTAAAACGGTCCACTGTTAGCAGATGCTCTCTCTCTCTCTCTCTCTCTCTCTCTCTCTCTCTCTCTCTCTCTCTCTCTCTCTCTCTCTCTCTCTAAATCTCTCTAAATTGTTGCTGGTTAAAAAGAAGTATAGAATTTTAAACAGTTGAACAGTGGGTGATCTTAGTAAATTCACGGCGCAAATGAGCAACGTATAGTATTTTTTTTTTTATCACCCCCCCCCCCCCCCCCCCCCCCCCCCCCCCCCCCTCCCCCCTAAATCCTGCTAACTTAAGTTTCGCATTGAATGTAGCGCTGGCCCACTGTTTGCTGTATTGGTTTCCATAGGAATCGACACACAGCCTTCAATTCCTCCCAGCATCAAGGGGTTAACCCAAAATCAGTTTGATCTTAGCAGAGGTGTGTTCTATTATTCTTATCGTTTCCTTCAGTTTGGGCGTAATTCACACCATCAGTTTATGCACTATGCTCCACTTGACTGTGCACTCTGCTACGGTGAAATGGTTCGTTTAAAGAAAACAGTGCTTTACAGCAAATGGTACCGGAACACTGTTTGTGTTGTCTTAGTGACAAAACCCATGGCATTGAGCCGTTGTCATGTGGCATACACCGTTCTTCTTTCTGGTTTAGAGATGTGTCGTCAGGACAATTCAGTTGGTCGTTTTCATGACCATTCATTAGTAAACAGTCGGGCTCATCTGGCAGATGGACACGCCCTGTTTATACCCACATCCACATACAATGATGACGTTACCACACGGCCATAGTCCTTGGTGTGCTGTTTCATTCACACACACACACACACACACACGCGCGCGCGCGCGCGCGCGCGCGCGCGAACCCTGTTTGTTTCAACATGTTTACCTGCAGTAACGGTCAATGTGCATGGTACAATACATGTGATCACTTCCTCTACTGCCAGAACCACTCAGAAGAACATAACGGCGTTTTATACAAACTGTCAACTTCATTTCTTGTCTACCCCTGCTCTAAGCGGTTTCGATGGCGTGTAGAAGTTCAACTCATCCGCAATGCATTTCAATGAATCTTAGCATGACAGCTATTACTGTAGCTTGGTGACTACAAAGCCTCTCTTTACATTGTACAGTAGAATATGGAGCTATAGTGACCTACATGATAAGGTGGCTGTGGGGCTATAGTGACCTACATGATACAGATGGCTGTGGGGACATTGTGACCTACATGACCTACATGATGGCTGTGGGGACATATTGACCTACATGATACAGATGGCTGTGGGGATATAGTGACCTACATGATAAAGGTGGCTGTGGGCTATAGTGACCTACACGATACAGATGGCTGTGGGGACATAGTGACCTACATGATACAGATGGCTGTGGGGACCTACATGATAGTGACCTACATGATACAGATGGCTGTGGGGCTATAGTGACCTACATGATACAGATGGCTGTGGGGCTATAGTGACCTACATGATACAGATGGCTGTGGGGATATAGTGACATACATGATACAGATGGCTGTGGGGCTATAGTGACATACATGATGACCTACATGATACAGATGGCTGTGGGCTATAGTGACCTACTCAAGATAGTGGGGACATAGTGACCTACATGATACAGATGGCTGTGGGGCTATAGTGACCTACATGATACAGATGGCTGTGGGGCTATAGTGACCTACATGATACAGATGGCTGTGGGGCTATAGTGACCTACATGATACAGATGGCTGTGGGATGGCTGCTGTGGGCTATAGTGACCTACATGATACAGATGGCTGTGGGGCTATAGTGACCTACATGATACAGATGGCTGTGGGGACTATATGACCTACATGATACAGATGGCTGTGGGGACATAGTGTGTTTCTGGCGTGGATGTAGCTCCCAATTGGGGACTGGCTCCTGGGGCTGGAAGCCACACCCATGTCAGAACCCATCCATGACAAAAGTCCGTGACACATCCATGACAGAACAATCACACCCATGACATGACAGTACAGTCACATCCATCACAAAACACATCAGTGACGGAATATCCATGACAGAACATCGACATCCATGACAGAACAGCCATGACAGAAAAGCCATGACAGAACGCATCCATGACATAAAATCCACGACAGAACATGTATGTCCATGACAGAACATTCACATCCATGAGAGAATGTTCACATCCATCACAGAAACATCCATGACAGAACATCCACATCCATGACACGACATTCACAGCAATGACAGAACACATTCATCATATAACACACCCATGACAAGAACACATCCATGACAGAACATCCACAATCATGACATTACAGTCACATCCATAACGTAACTTCCATGACATAACATCGACTTCCATGACAGAACAGTCACATCCATGATAGAACAGTCACATTCATGACAGAATGCGCGCTCACACACACACACACACACACACACACACACACACACACACACACACACACACACGCGCGCGCGCGCGTGCGCAGGCTCGCGCTCACACGCACTTACTTACATTTTAATGACAGTAGAGCTGACAACACTGGGGTCATGATGTTTGTGCATTTATACATGGCAAAGAAATGCTCCTGCCTGCGAATTATCTACAAACGTCAGAATATAATAATAGTAAGAGTAGGCGACCGGGAAGGATGAGGTGTAGACTGCCCACTGCCCTGGGATGTTGCGGTCCTGTCCAAGAGGCTGAGGAGCAGGCCAAGGGTGACACCGTCCAGTCTGCTCCGAGGTGTCACATGGTGACTGGCGTGGCTGTCTTCTCCATGGCCCTCCTGGTCAGAAATGAGAGGAAGACCGGCATGAAGGAGCCGCACGTTGCTTGAAAAGGGAGGGGGGTCGCCGGCATGGTTCCGTAGAAAGCCACTGGCAAAAATGGCGATCAGGATTATGACCAGACTGACTCGATCAAAAAGTCTAGGCAGCCGCTCAACAACGACACCAAGGAAAGCAAACGAAAACGGCGTCCAAAAAGGTGACAGCAACGAATGCCTCCTCAAAGATGCCCTGAATCGATCAGCACAGAAAGCCGCTCAGCATGAACGTCAAGGGGATGGAGGAGAAGAAACCAGCACGACAGAAGACACCCCCATATCTGTCGTAGTGAGTCTGGTAAAAGATATGAAAAACATTATCGAGTTTCTTACAGAACGAATAGCTTCTCTCGAAAATACTGTACTCAAGCAGACTGAGATGATTGCTAGCATGGTCAGATCTAAGATTTCCGTAACAATAACAGACAGCCATACCCAAACAGACAATCTGACCTCTCATACTCTTCAATCGTATGCTGACGTTGCAAAATCATGCCCACCTGCTGCATCACATTCCAAGAAACCTTCACCATCAACGCCAGAGAGCAGGAGGGTGAAAACAAATCAAAAAATCAAAAAGAAAAGAAGAAAGCCGAGAACTCAGATAAAATGACGTCAGAATTTCATGACGCAAAAGATCAGACAGGAAAAACACAGCACTCAGTCAGTTCCAAACAAGAACAGAAACAAGACTTTCCCGAACGTCGTAATTCTTCATGATTCTGTGTATAAGGGAGTGTGAATGGGAACAGACTGGGGCCTTTCTTATGGTTTTGAAGACAAGCCAAGCCAAGTATTCACATCAGAAGACCTTACTTTGGCGCTTCAGTCAAATCTTTACACTGACGAAAAAACCACCAGATGCAGTAGTTATCCACTGTGGGGTAAACGACCTACAGAAAAAAGACCCAAGACATGTCAGCAAAGAGTTTACTTCCATTATCAAAGACTTTGCCACCAGTCATCCCAAAGTGAAGGTTGTGGTTAATAAAGTTGCTCCAGTCAAAGATCCCAAACTGGAAATTAAGCGAGAGGTTTTCAATCCTCTAACAACCTCAGATCTGTTTGGAATCAAGAATGTGTCTTTTGTTTCTCATAAACAACCTACCAACCAACAACTGGGCACTCAGAGACAACCTTCATCCTACACCAAGAGGGTCAAGTGTTCTGGCAAGAAATGTTGGAAGGCACGTTCAAAAATTCTTCTGGGAGAAGCCGAGGAAGACAGTGAGTGAGATTGTCTAACCAGCGACAGGCCGGAAAATATCAACCTTACAGAGGACACCAGCCCCTCCTGGATAAGAGACCCTTGGTTCAACATGTTCGACGTGTTGAGTACACAGTGGTATTGAATCAAAGACAAAGAGACCTGTTGATTTAGTTTCTGCGGAAATCTCAGTCAAGATCACTGTTTATCCCATCTTGAGTGACTATAATTCGCATATTACTTGTTTTTACTTTGTCAAAGCATTTTATATAGATTTATAGTCTGTTGTCAACTTTTTGTGAAATTGTGCATTTTTGCTGTTTTTATATTATTATCAACTACTCTCTTTTGTTGTTGTTGTTGCTGGTATTGTTAGCTATTTCTTATTTATCTCATTGAGTTCATTCTTAAATCGCAAGGCTGTTGTGACAACACAGCGTTAATCAGGACGGAAAAAATGCCGAAGAAAATGGAAAGGCAATCTAATATTCAAATAATGCACTGGAATTGTAGATCAATTTCCACAAATCTAGACAATCTTGTGCAGCATTTTCATCAAATAAGTATCATGTTTTAGCTTTACAATCTCTAAATGTATTCACTAAGAAACTCCCCCAATCCTTAAGGGCTACTTTTATCCTCCAATCTACCAGTCTGAGGATTAAAAAGGAAAAATCAACACAGCTATTTATATCAAGATGTTCTGGAGTACAGGCAAATTGCGCCACCCTTTCCAACAGATACTAGAAACATTCATGCCTGTGCTGTCAGAGTAAAATTTAATGAATCGCTGATTTTGAATATAGTTTCTGTGTATCTGCCAACTGGTCCAGACGAACAGAACACGGAGTGGCTACGCTCGATTCAGGATCAGAAAGAAGAAATGGTTGATAGTGGGTGATTTTAATGCTCATTCTCCCTTTTGGGACAAGGAATGCACTGTTGGCAGGTCTATCAATAACCGTTTTTCTTCGAAAATGTTATTGATTCTACTTTATATCTACTCAATAATGGGAGTGTAACTAGAATTCCAGATATATCGAAACATAAGCCATCTGCTATCGATTTGTCACATATATCCCAGCTATTGCATGCAACTGTGATGGGATACTGTCAAGGATACGTTGGGTAGTGACCATCTTCCCGTTGTTATCAGTTTAAATGACAAACCAGTAAGTCAGGATTCAGTAAAAATAAAATTCCCAAATATAATTACAGAAATGCGGATTGGGACAATTTGAAAGATTGTTATCAATGCATAACATTGAAGAGCTTCAGTCGGATAATATAGATAGTATTTATGCAAAATTCACTGAGATAATTTCGTACGCTGCGGATTCTTCAATACCGAAGTGCAATCAAATGAAAGAGAATAAATATTCAGGAAATGTTTGGTGGAATGATGCTTGTGCAGAGGCTAAACAATTGAAGAAAGAAGCCTTTAATGAATATCTCAAAGACAAAAAGAAAGAAGAAAAAAACACAAAAAATATGAAGAAGCAAAAAAAAATACATAGCAATAGAGTAAACGAACAGGCCAAACGGCAGTATTGGTCAGTTTTTTTTTGTTGTAAAAACGAAGTTTCTGATCATGCAGATCTTCAGAAGGTTTGGAAAAAAGTGAAGGATATGAAAAATGGGAGTATGCCTTCCAGAATATCCAGTACATATAAAAAATGAAGAATTTCCTTCTAACTCACAAAAGGCCGAAGCTTTCTCAGAAAATGTTTTTGCAATGACGAGTTGCAACGAGGGCTTGTCAGAAAAGGATAGAGTTTTTCGAGAGAAAGAATCTTCCTGTGAAGTATACAATGATCCAATAGAAGATAACAGCCATTTTATCAATGCCCCAATCACCTTAAAAGAAATGAAAGATGTCATTTTTTTTCCAATGGAACAAAAGAACTTCAGTAGGCCCAGATGGAATATCAAATGAATAATCAAACATTTACCTGCTAATTTTGTTAACTTTCTTCACCAATTCATACAAAGATGTTGGTCGTCTGGAAATATTCCATTAATATGGAAACAATCTATTATTGTTCCCATACACAAGCTTGGTAAACCAAAATCTGACATAAACAGTTATCGGCCTATTGCTCTGACGTCACATACTGGAAACTGATGGAAAAAAAATAATTTTAAATCGTCTCCTATACTACTGCGAAAAGAACAATAACATACCAATACATCATGCAGGTTTTCGTAAGGGCAGATCAACCATCGATCACCTTACAAAACTAACAACCCAAATTAAACATCAGTTTGCCAGAAGGAAAAATGTACTGGCTACTTTCTTTGATATAAAAAAGCATACGATCAAGTATGGCATTCTAGACTACTTTATAAATCAAAAATCCATTGGCTTATCAGGTTGCATGTATAATTATTTCAAGACTTTTCTAGCAGATAGATCAATTCAGACCAAAATAGGACACACTTACTCAAAATTAAAACCACTTCATATGGGAATTCCACAAGGATCAGTAGTAGCACACAATACTTTTCAATATTTTAACACATGACCTACCATCATCTGTGTCTAATCATGTTGAATTGGTTCAATATGCTGATGATCTGCATATGGATGAAAGTGACTATAAAAAAAAACGCACTCCAATGAGATCGCTAAAATTACACTAAAAAATTGTATCAAAGAGAACTTGATAATATAAATGGGTTTTATGATTCAAAATGTTTAACTTTGTCTCCAGAGAAATCACATATGATGCTTTTTGACTCTGGTTACGATCGAAGCGAGTTGCCTTCTTTCAATCTAGAGGGGTCAGTTATCAATTATGCACAGACTGTTAAATTTTTAGGAGTAATCCTTACATCAAAATTGTCATGGAAAGAGCATTTAGAATATGTAATGATGAAAGCTAAAAAGAGTCTGAACTTCCTAAAAATTGTCAGCAAACAACAGTGGGGACAAGACATTTCCACTCTTATACATCTAGTAACAGCACTTATTCGTTCAACGTTAATATATGCCCAAGAGGTATTCTTCTCCGCCCCAAAATACCTTTTAAAAAAAATGCAAAGTATAGACAGTAAAGCCTATAAACTTGCCATTGGAGTTCCAGTATATACCTCTTCATTAAAAACATATGCTGAAATTGGTATATTACCTTTTGAAGAAAATATGAAACTTTCATCATCTAAGAATGTCCTAAGGAGTACATCAGTTCCAAATTCAAATTATGATGAAGTGTGCGTAAAATCAGACACGGATTTTCCCAAAAGAGCAAAGTCGGTTGCCTCTTTAGAAACAATAGGCATTTTCACTTATGACATTTTACAAGAGTCAGGAATCAATAAGAAAGATATATCATCTCGTGTACTGTTCACTGCAGTCCCTAAATGGGAACTACTATCAGCCTTTTTCGATACTAATCATACAAATATAAAGAAAAATGATGGTCCCACTTTATCTGCTTTTGTAAAAGCTCATATTTTTTAGCACTACCCGGACCATTTAAAAATTTACACTGATGGCTCTAATCTAGATGATGACATGGTTGGAGCCGCATTTGTAATCCCAGCTTTAAAAGCAGAAAAGGCTTACCATCCTGGAAAACGTTTTTCAATATTTACAGCAGAACTTATGCTGTTTTGATGGGTTTTAATTTTCTGCTTGATCTTCCTTTTAGTCTAGTTCAGGTATTATTTTTGGTTGATTCTAAATCTGTTTTAGACGCGCTACAGTCTTATAATCTAAAAGTAAGAGGTGATATTATTGCAGTAATTAGTCATACAATCCATTTATTTGTCACTGCACGGAATTAGTATCTCATTCTCTTGGGTTCCATCACATTGTAATATTTTTGGTAATGAATGGGCGGACAGAACAGCTAAAAAGGGTGCAATGAACATTAAAAATTCTGTACATGTTAAAATTCCTTTATCTTTATCTGAAAGTTATTCCTTAATAACGAAAATTTGTTGGAATCATGTGAAGGAACTATTAGGAGGTTCCTATGTAAATTTCACTGAAAAGAGGAATGTTTTCAAAGTCAAACATATACATTCCTGCAATGGTGAGCTCATGTGTGAAAACCGAATACTGTCATCCCTGGTCTACAGATTGAGACTGAATGCTCTCAGATGCAAATTCAACAGTCATGTTAAGTGCGTCTGTGGTGAGGAAATAACACCTGTCCATGTTAGTAGAAAGAAACTCGTGGAGCGTGGCAGCAGAGAGTCCTCAGAAGAGAAGCCCCCTTCAAGCGAGTGTTTCGGCCCTTATCTCCTGACACTCTAGGGGGGTTGGGCCACACCTGGTTCATGACTCGGATGTCCCTCTGCTTTTTTTTTTTTTCCCATCTTGGGATGAGCCATGACTGGGATTCGAACCCATGCCCTTCTGGACATGCTCATTTCCACTTAATGACTCGCGCACTAACCACTAAGCCACAGGGACACCTGATGTTGTAGGAAAGTTAAGCCTTATGAAGTTCACTTTTGTTCCTCCTTGACCAGATCTAACTTGAACACCTCTCTGCCGCTTCTGCCATTGCTTTCAGGGCTTTGGTTTTTTCCCTCCCTGCAACTGAGAACTGTTTCATGAGGCTGTATGCAGACGTTCCCACAAACACCCTAGCTCCAATTTCTGCAGTGAACACTTTGACCTGATAGCCTTCTCTCCTCAGGCTGTTTGCCAGATCAGCATACTTTTCAGTCTTGTAGATCTGAGCTGCCTCCATTCTGTTCTCATATGACACCGTGAGCTCGATCATGATCAGCTGCTTGGTTGACTGAGAGTGTAATACTATGTCTGGTCTTATGCCACTCTTGCTGATAATCTCTGGGTGACTATTCCATTCTGGGGGGTCTGCTGTGCACTCCCAGTCATCTGCCCCGTCCAGCAGACTCTGCCTGCATGTTCCGAGTGGCACTGTTGTTCTTGGCCATGATTCGCTGCCTCCTGCCATGAAGAATGTTGCGGGTGCTTTTGGAGTCCTGATTTTCCCTTTTGTGGTGTTGGTACTAGCCCAGATTTTCCCTTTGTGAATCATTTTACCCACTTCGATTTGTGATTCAACGGTTTCAGATTCATCTTTTAAGAATATTTTATTGAACGATTTGCTTATGCTAGATGTTGTTAAAGGCTTAAAACAGAGCCCAGTTGGCCCACTGATTTCATGTTTACAAATGTTTTGAGTATGTTATTGTTGTTAAGATTTCATTTTTGAAGGGAAATGGTAGGGAGGTTCAGAGATAGGAAGACGGGAGTTTTGTTGATTGTTGTTGATTTGTTTTTTCGTCTAATATCCCAGCATTGTGAAAAGACATTAAAGAGAAGAACGAACACACACACACACACACACACACACACACACACACACACACACACACACACACACACACACGTTTACTAAACAACTGCATTACAGTGCTGGAGACGATAATGCGTCACAGGCTGTAGGTTTGCCCATCCTCTTGGTTTCCGTTCTTCAGGCAGAAAACTACAAGCTGTGCTGCCTCCATACTCCACCCATCTTTCCTGACACACATTGTGGTGAGCATATTACAAAGGATTGATTGAAAAAATACGCCTGGTTCTGAATTGATTTCATTCAGCTATCTGTCTCTCTCTATCTGTGTC
>JADBJO010033440.1:0-14578 GCA_016801955.1 Conus betulinus
ATGCATCACCATGACCGATAACTTGTCCACGACCACGACCTGGTCCCTAATGACCTGGATGTGGATGCCGTTGAGAAGTTTCCTCGTGAAAAGAGTAAGGAACTGCAACAATTAAAACTGGGTTTGGTCCTGCAACCCTCTCTGAGAAAGTTAGAATATCCTCTGGATAGTAATACACTAAGAAAGAGGACATAATTTCACACAGGGATCATTTCACTATATAGTCACGACGCGAAGCTACTAAACTTTTGAAACGTTACTAGTACTACCATCTTCTGAAAACACTACTATAAATTTTCATAAGAGTAGTAGTATACTCCTAACTTATGAAATTATAGTAGCGTTTTCAGAAGATTGTAGTACTAGTAACATTTCAGAAGTTAGCTGCTTGACAATGATGTGCCCATGTAACTGAAAGTCATACAAGGACAACACATGTGTATGATTTCTGACCTCTATGGATCATCCTGCATGTCTTTAGTGACATGCAGTCACTGCAAATGATTTCTGACACTATGGATCATCATTTTGTGTCTCTTCAGTTGATATGACCGTCTAAAAGTGTTTTTACTGCACACAGCACATGCAAATGGTTTCAGACCATGTGGATCATCTTGTGCATCTTCAGATCACCTGACTGTGTCTAACAAGTTTTATTGCACAAATCACATGCAAATGGTTTTTGGCCATATGGATCATCTTGTGCACCTTCAAGCTGCCTGCCTTTGTGAAAGTCTCATTGCAGACATCACATACAAACAATTTCTGACCTGTGTGGATCATCTTGTGTCGATTCAAGCTACGTACCCCTCTAAAAGTCTTACAGCACACATCACATGCATGGGGCTTCTGACCGTATGGATCAAATTGTGTCTTTTTAGGCTAACTGCATGGCTAAAAGTCTTACCACACACATCACATGTCGGTTTCTGACCTGTATGGATTGTCTTGTGCATCTTTCAGACGTCTAGCTAGTTAAATGTGAAAAAGTGTCACTGCACACATCACATGCCTATGGTTTCTGACCAGTGTGGATCAAATTGTGTGACTTTAGGCCATGTGCGTGGATAAAAGTCTTACCGCACACATCACATGCATAGGGCTTTCTGACCAGTATGGATCAACTTGTGTGTCTTAAGGACACACCGCCTGTCTAAAGGTCTTTACTGCACACATCACAGGCAAATGGTTTCTGACCAGTGTGGATCATTTTGTGTCCCTTCAGTTGATCTGGCCGTCTAAAAGTCTGACAGCAAACATTACATGCATGGGGCTTCTGACCAGTATGGATTAAATTGTGTGTGACTTTAGCTAGGCTCGTGCCTGGTTAAAAGTCTTACCCGCACACACCACATGCATAGGGCTTCTGACCAGTATGGTTCAACTTGTGTGTCTTAAGGTTATCTGCCCGTATAAAGGTCTTGCTGCACAGATCACATGCAAATTTTTGACCTGTATGGATTGTCTTGTGTGCACCTTCAGATTACATAAGTGTGTAAAAGTCTTACAGCACACATCACCAAACATTTTCTGGCCAGTGTGGATCATCTTGTGTCTCTTTTTCAGTTGAGATGACTGGATAAATGTCTTACAGCACACATCACATGCAAATGATTTCCATCCAGTATGAATCATCTTGTGGTTTCTTCAAGTTACCAGCATTTGCAAAAGTCCTTATTGCACACATCACATGCAAATGATTTGTGACCACTATGTCTCTCATCTTATGTCTCCTCAGGTAAGTACTGTATGCAAAAGTTTTATTGCAAACATCACATACAAATGATTTCTGATCAGTATGAATCATCTTGTGTTTCCTCAGATATCTGGAATGTGCAAAAGTCTTACCGCACACACATCACATGCAAATGGTTTTTTTTTCACCTGATCCTGATTCTTTACAGGCAGGAGATGGTGCTTTGTCACATATCTGTACACACACACACACACACCACAACACACACACAATACAAATCTATGTTCATTGTGTCACTGCCAATGTGCTGGCAGCACAAAACCACCAGATCAGACATCATCTCACTGTGCTAAACATCTGATTTGTGTTATACTGAAAAAAAATTATACTGAAAAAAAAAGTGATACATTTCTATAACATGAAAAACAAAACAAAAGAAAGCAAAAATGCATTTCCCAATGCAATCACCTGAACAAATGTATGCTTCAAGAATATATCGACAGTTTGATTAGATGAGTCCAGCTCCCGCATATGCACCTTGGTGTACTTGGTCATTCACTGGAGTCCAGTCCAGCAAAGGTTCTCTGAATTCTTGCCCGACATGACTGCAGCATTTACATCAAGGGACAGAAGGAAACTTGTGCACATTAAACTCAAGCGGAGTATGCACACTGAAGCCTCTCTCTCCGGGAAAAAAAGAACGCAGCTCCTCACAGCAAACATGTACCATGTAACAAACACACTCTATAGAGTTTTGGGGCATTACACAAGAAGGCTTCTTGTTTTGAGGGCCAGTGTGTATTAGGTTTGTGTCTATAAACCAAAAGGAGCTCAGACAGCTCAGAAGGAATTACCACAACACAGAAGTAACCACAGGCACTTATCATTAATACCAGATTCACCAACAATCTCAAAAGAAAAAAAAAATCATCCACTTACTCTATTCAATCACATCCTCAAACCTTTTCCTCTCCTTCACAGCAACAAAGAATGGCTACTCAAAGCTGTCAAACAACCGCATCTTGTACCATAAGCAAACAGTGGCTTTATGTCAACTTCCCATCTGAAAATGGAACACATCTTAAAAATAAATGTTAGCAAACTGCCAAGAGAAAGGTGTGACAAATGCGTCACAAGACAAAACCACGACACGGTTTTCGACCTCTTACGTCTCTTCTTCAGTAAGACACAAACAAATAATACAACGCATCAAACGAATGAGCGAACGTTTTGGTACTCGGCTTCAATCTCTTCACTCGTTCAGCGCAAGGTTGGCAGGTGTTTTAATGAAATGAGGCTGTTTACTGTTAGAAGGGAGATAATGTGTGAGTCAAGTAAGGTACGTACTGATGATAATGATATTACTGATAAGAATACTAATAAGGTCAAAATATTGAAATAATAAATTAAGACTGGATTACCACAACTACTACTGCTACTACTACTAAATGAATACTTATTACTACTACTACTACTACTTTTGGTGATAATAGGCAATAGCAGTGTTTAGTATGGGAGAAAGGAGAGTGGGTTAGAGAGTTTCTTAAGCACCATGGTTGCCGTGGCAACAGTCTTCGTGACGATGGCGATGGGGATGTCAATATTAACAACAATATTACTGATGATACTGCTAACAGCTATTTGTGAAGGTAAAGGTCATAAAGCATACAGAAATATATTTTAGAAATATATTTTTTATAATGATGATACTAATAAAATTCAAGAAAAAAAAGAAACACAATTGTTAAAAAAAAATAGTATAAAACAAATAAAATAAAAACAGAAAAATACAATATAAGAAAATATGATATAATAATAAATAGATATAAAAATTAAAAAATATAAGATAGTAGTATAAATGAATAAAAAAACAAAACAATAAAAAAGTCAACAATTCTAATAATAGTAAAAGGTATTAATACTAATACTAAGGGGATTAACACACCCACACACACACACACACACACACACACACACACACACACACACACACACACCCACACACACACCACCCCACCACACCACAACCACACAACAACAATGACAGCAACAACAACACCAACAACAACAAAGAAACCCAACAACAACAAAATCCCAAGGGGAGGAAGGGAGAGGAGAGGACAGGAAGAACAGAAAGGAGATAGAGGTATAAATTATGGAAAGGATGGACTCTAACAGGTATATTCATAATTATATACATGAATATTAATAGCTTTCCTTATGAATTGTGATTGTAACTACTATACAGTAATGATAGTGATGCTATAGGAGGCTTGTAAAAGTGGTAAACTTTGAATGTCAGAAATATTGTAAACAATAATAAATATTATGATAGTAGTACATATAAACATTAGTAATAGTTATGAAGTTGTAACAAAAGGTGTACTGATTAAATAAATAAAATAAAATGAAATAGAAAATAACAATAAATAAGTGTGTGTGTGTGTGTGTTGTGTGTGTGTGTGTGTGTGTGGTGTGTGTGTGTGTGTGTGTGTGTGTATGTGTGTGTGTGGCGTGTGCGTGTGGTGTGTGTTTTCGACATAGTTATAAACATCTACATAACATATGCACAGGAAAGAGTGAAGATGGAACAGAAGCTCTTGTAGAGGAAATAGTATGCGAATTTCATTTTTAAAAAAAAAAAAAAAAAGAAGAAATGGAGTGGACAGTATCCGAATAAACAAGAGATTTGATGTGAGAAACAGAGGGGGTGTAGTGAGAAGGGAAAGGAAGGTAGCTGTAAGCTATGCGTGAGGTAAATAGTGGGTAGACAGCTCATCCATATACACAACCACACTCATTCACAATCACTGCAACCAGATCAAGCAAGACAAGTTATGGAATACAAAACAAATACCAGGCAGACCTCCCAGACCAGTCGAATCCCCCCCACACACAACACTGATCCCCCTATCACCCATGAGCAACACCGCCACCTTGTTGTTCACCTGCATCCCTGACAATCTTACTCTCACCAATGAGGTCAGTCTTGGCAAAAAGTCTAAAATTTTATTCCATTCAGCCAAACACTAATAAATATCAAAACCACTTTGATGTTGAAAAATTCTTTAGAAAATTTAGATGGACAGCTGCACTTTGACAATGTACCTAAGCCCCCACTACCAGAAAGCTCAGACATTTTACCCCCACTTTTTTCAAACTCCAGCACTTCGCCAGCCACCTCTTGACAAATCCACTGAAGTTGTAACTCTACATCAAAAATGTAGAAAAAAAATTGCTAAAGTGAAATCCAAACCTGTCCGCCATTCCAACCTCTCACGGGATGAACAAAAACCCCTTGAATCACTGAGACAACGACGAGACATTCTCATCACACCAGCTGACAAGGGTGGTGCAGTGGTGGTCTGGGACAAACAGTTTTGTACATAAAGAAGCACACAGACAACTGTCAGACACAAATTTCTATACACCACTCACAGTATCACCCCTCCCTCAACACCAGAAGCTCATCTCACCACAGTTAAACAAGAAATCAAACATAACAACTTACCCAAGACAGCCAAACTCCTCATAATGGCAGACACCAAACAACCCACCTTCTACCTGCTCCAGTAAAATACACAAACCAATACACCTGGCAGACCCATTGTATCTGCATGCAGCTGCCCAACAGAACACATTTCACAGTACTTAGACTCTCTCCTCCAACCCATAGTACAAGGCCTCCCTACATACCTCAAAGACACAACCCACACCACTCAACATGATTAATTCTACAACACAGATCCCACTTTTCAACCCAGCCTCCTCTTTACCACTTGATGTCGTCTCTCTCTGCACTTCCATCCCTCATGCTGTTGGACTGAAGGCCCTCGCATTTCTCTCTCAACAACGGCCCCCTAGCCAACAACACGCTCCCACAGCTACACTGGTCCGACTTGCAGAATTAGTTCTCACCCTCAACACCTTTGAATTTAACAACCATACATTCTCACAAATCAGTGGTGTTGCTATGGAACCAAATGGGACCATCCTATGCCGGCCTTTTCATGGGACACCTAGAAACACTGCCTACTAACCTCTTACACAGGCCCAACACCAGAACTCTACAAAAGATACATAGATGATGGACTGGGAGCCACATCCATGCCAGAACATGACCTCGGCAATTTCCTCAACTTTGCTCAGACCTTCCATCCGTCCATAAAATTGACCTACACCATTTTCACAGTCAGTTAACTTCCTGGACATCACTATTTCCCTCAAAGATGGACTGCTTAAAACCTCAGTCTTCTTACAAATCCACTGATGCGCACTCCTACCTGGACTACACATCTTCCCACCACCAGTCCACTAAAGACAGCATTCCATATCTAAAATTCCTTTGCCTATGCAGCCTCTGCACCAGTGAAGAAGATTTCACTGTGCAAGCAGCCAAAATGTCTGATTTTTTTTTCCACCAACCGTGGATACCCCAGTGCCATCATCAATGATGCTCTCAGCCACGCAGCTAATTCCAGAACATCTGCTCTGGAAACCAAGCCTCCCAAAGAGACAGACAGACCCATCGCCTGCCTTCTCTTCCAGCCTCACACTCTGCCCATCTGCAGGATCCTGAAGTCTAACTGGCACATAGTAGAAAATCATAAACCTGCCTTTGAGACCAAACCAATGATCACTTTCAAAACGTGACAAAAACCTCAAAGACCTACTGGTGCACTCTAAGCTGAACAAAATCTCCACAACTAAGCCACCAGGTACTTTCCCCTGCTCCAAACCCAACTGCAAAATCTGCTCTCTCACCAAACCAGACACCATCCTATGTGTCCCAATGTGTATGCCATCCACTGCCAGCTGTGTGGTAAGATCTATGTAGGTGAGACATCTCGCACACTTGAGACACCATCTCTGAACACTTGGCGGACATCCGCCACCATCGGCCCAAACCAGTTGCTGTACACTTCAACCACGCCCAGCACAACATCAACCATGTCAAAGTCCTGGCACTTTTGGCAATCAAAGAGTGACAACTTGGTATGCCTTATGCAGTAATCTCATCTTATTGCCAAACTGGGCACCCTCCATCCTCATGGCATCAACACTCAAAAGTTGTACCACCGTTCCACCTCTTCAGCTCCAGCCTGCAATATCCTCCACCTACACACATCCATGCTACCATAACTCCCACTGTTTACCTCAGACATAGTTACAGCTATCATCCCTTTCCCCTTTTCCTACACTCGCTGAGTCTCTCCCTTACTACATCAATCTACTTACTACTCCACCCCCCCCCCCCCCCCCCTAATGATGGGTGTAGTCATCATGATGGGTGTAGTGGTGTGATGTGGGTGGTGGGGGTGGGTTGTAAAAAGGGGGGGGGGGGCAGTGAGCTAGGCTGACATTACACATGGAACACACACCACACACACACACACACACACACACACACACACACACACCCACACACACAAACACACATGATAAACAGAATGCTAGCTCCTTTATCGTTGGTCGTTACCATCCCTTTCCGAGTGTGCCCTGCTGTTTTTTCGTATGTGTTACTACTATCATTATTATCATCATTCAACAGTAATGTCTGCTGTTGTTCATTGAGCTTTTCAGCTCCTTTCCACCTAATATTATCCTCACCCAATATACTACTTAAAACCATTATTACTGTATCACTATCATCATATTATTATTACCATTACTGTTATCATCATCACCATCATTACAACAATACTGATGTCATTGTTATTATTACCGTCAGTATCATTTTTACCATAAAACTCATTATCACTATGTCCTATTTTTTTTTTATCCCTTGCCAGCATTATTTGTAGAATTAAAATAGTAGTAATACTCAGATACAATAACTTATTTTAGAGAGAGAGAGAGAGAGAGAGAGAGAGAGAGAGAGAGAGAGAGAGAGAGATTGTGTTGGTGTGAATATGTTGCCCCTCCCCACCCCCGGTTAGTATATATGTAAACCCCATCCCCCTTCTTCCCTCCACCCCCATAGTATCAACACCATGATAAAGTAACATGTACCTATCCACCACTGCAATTTCAGCCCATAATATCCTCCAACAACCCACATACTACCATATCTCCCACTATTTACCCCACACCCCACACATAATTTACAGCTACCTCCCTTTCCCTTCTCACTACACTCTCTCTATTTTTCACATCAATCTCTTGTGTATTCAGATACTTGTCCACTCCATTTTTCTTCATTAAAAAAAAAAAAAAATTCACATACTATTTCCTCTACAAGAGCTTCTGTTCCATCTTCTCTCTTTCCTGTGCATATGTCATGTAGATGTTTTTAACTATGTTTTCATCTGATTTTAAGATTTTAACCGAAGAAAGATTTTTTAACGAAGTTTCTGGTGCGTTTCTAGAAGATATCATTCAAAGAGATGTGTGAAGTTTTTTTTTTTTTTTTTTTTTTTTTTTAAGGACTGGGTGATTGATTTTAACGTGGTGACAGCCCTGATGTGGCCCTTTGTGGTCGGCTGGGCTCTAAGCAACATTATCCTATCCTATCCTTATAACTATGTGGAAACACACACACACACACACACATACTTATTTGTATTTTTCTATTTCATTTTCTTTCTTTATTTAATCAGTACACCTTTTGTTAAAACTTCATAACTATTACTAATGTTTATATGTACTACTATCGTTAATATACTTTTTATTCTTTACAATATTTCTGACATTCACGTTTACCACTTTTCCAGCCTCTTATAGCATCACTGTCATTACTGTATTTTTATAATCACAATTAATAACAAAACTATTATTATTAATACACATATAAACATTATATATACCTATTAGATTCCATCTTTCCCATAATTTATACCTTCTATCTCCTTTCTGTTCTTCCTGTCCTCCCCTCTCCCTCCTCCACTTAGGTTTTTTTTTTTTTGTTTTTGTTGTTGTTGTTGTTGTTGTGGTGGTGGTGATGGTGGTGGCGCGCGGGGCATCGGTGTGTGTTGTGTGTGTGTGTGTGTGTGTGTGTGTGTGTGTGTATGTTTTTAATCCCCTTAGTATTAGTATTAATACCTTTAGTATCATTACTCTTATTAAAATTGTTGACTTAAAAAAAATTTTTTTTCTATTTATTTATACTACTATCTTATTATTTTTCAGTTAGTAATTTATCTATTCATTATTATTATATTTTCTCATTTTGTGTTTTTTTTCTGTTTTTTATTTTTATTTGTTTATTATTTTTTTTTTCAATTTTTTATTTTTTAACAATTATGTTTCATTTTTTTTCCCTTTGAATGTATTTATTATGAATATTATAAAAATGTATTTTCTAAATATATTTCTGTATCATGCTTTTATGACCTTTACCTTCACAATAGCTGTTAGCAGTATCATCAGTAATATTGTTGTTATATTGATATCCCCATCGCCATCGTCACGAAGACTGTTGCCACGGCAACCATGGTGCTTAAGAACCCTCTACCCCACTCTCCTTTCTCCCATACTACACCTGCTATTGCCTTATTGTCACCAAAAGTAGTAGTAATCCTGTCTTAATTTATTATTTCAATATTTTGACCTATTTTAGTATTCTTATCAGTAATATCATTATCATCATTACTACCTTGACTCACACATTATCTCCCTTCTAACAGTAACAGCCTCGTTTTCATTCAACGCCTGCCAACCTTGCGCTGAAGAGTGAAGAGATTGAAGCTGAGTACCAAAGTCGTTCATTTTCGTTGTATTATTTGTTTGTGTTTTGCCTGAAGAAGACCTAAGAGGTTGAAACGTGTCGTGTTTTGTCTTGTGACTCGTTTGTCCATGTTTCTCTTGGTGGATTGCTAACATATATTTACGATTTGTTTAGATTTTTCCGCCTGCAGTCGTCTCACTCTGGAACTAGACCTGAAAATGGAACATTTTGCGTGACCAGAGTACCCAAGTGCACATTAAAAAACAAAAAACTTACAGGGAGAAGCAAAATATCCGTTTGTCAGTAACCAAGATTCCCTAAGTTGCCTGTCTCAAAGGTTACTATGGCAGACTGATGAAACACACAACACACCAGGGAAAGCATAGACACTTCTCACTGTGCTGTACACAGTATTGAACCCTTACCCATCTCAGCTCACTGACCCAAAATCCCCAGCGTTTATTTATTCCCGCCACAGTCTGCTGCTTGATATCCAGGTCTGTTACTGATTTCCATCACACCTGAAGATCTGGCTTGTACATATGGCCCCTGTGAATGAAACTTCCAATGTAAACTGGAAGTTAGACCAGTGAAAGAATGGTGCAAGTTTGGTATGACATGTCTATGGCACTGCGTGTGCCTAAAAAGTGCAAGAATGTTTAAGACTAAGAAGAGTTGCTCAGCAACATTTTCAAATGCTAGAGGGGCTTCAGGAGCCTTGTCAACTGACACAGACATACAGCACTTATGTCTGCGAGGCCTGTGTGAACAGATATTGTGACCAAGGGATTACAATCACTTAGACCATACAGGCGCAGACACTTCTGATTGTGGTGTATACAGCGGGGCCTGTGTGAACAGATATTGTGACCAAGGGATTTAAATCACTTAGACCATACAGGCGCAGACACTTCTGATTGTGGTGTATACAGCGGGGCCTGTGTCAACAGATATACTGTGACTGAGGGATTAAAATCACTTAGGTGGCGGCCATAGTAAAACCCGTGCATGGGATGGATGTGCTTTGCATGGCCCGGTTAAAATCCTGCCCCCGCTCAACTCCACTGTGACGTCATCAATTACGGCTCCAGACAGTCATAGCGGAGCCGGCCGACCCTCACATTCTCAACCTGTCGTTCCGCTGTTGGTGAAAACCACTCGTTTCACCATTTTCCAGTAAGGGAAAGAACTGTGCTCTTGACTTTTTGCTAAGGTATTCTCTCTTGGCAACATGGACGGCGAGAAACTCATCACTGCTATTAGGACCAGAACATTTTATTTACACAAAAAGTGATTTAGATGATTCCAACAGAGATGCTGTGTCAGCTGCTTGGGACAGTATAGCAAACAAGGTTGGAGGAATTGGTAAGTGCAAGCAGACTGCTCTCCTTTTGAATGAATTGCTCTTTCCCTCTCTCTCTTACCACACACACAGACCACACACACACACACACACACACACACACACACGCTGAAGGGATGGCTATAAGCTACAGCCCTGATTATCTATAGCCACTTTCAGGGTTTCCGTTCTGCTGGACAGGACACGGCCATCAAAACCACAGCCCAGTAAGGCCAGAGCCTTAGACCACAGAGGCACAGACACTCCTCATTGTGGCCATTAAACCTAGGGCCTGTGTCAACAGGTGTTGTGGTTGAGTGATTAGAAACACTCAGACCGCACAGAGACTTTTCTCATTGTTGTGCACACAGCACTTAAGCCTTAGGGGCCCCCGAGTCAGCAGATACTTGGCAGAAAGATTAAAAACACTCTGACTACAGCAGGCAGAGACACTTCTCGCTGTGGTGAAGGACAGCACCTGCAGCCTCTATCAACAATCAGCAACAACAACAAAAACAGCTGAGTGGCCCACAGAATCAGTGGTTCCCAGGTTCTACAGAAAAAACACCGCAGATCAACATGAATCTGATTTTCCCTAAATACCTTCCTGAGACAAAGGTTTAATATATAATTTTTTTATCTATACCAGCATGAATTATTCTCTAATTGTTTCTTGCCTGTAAAACATGTTAGACCTGCCACGTTAAATACACATGAACATACCAGAACTTACAAAGTATACTGAAGCTTGCTCCTGATTTCTCTGGGATAGGACCTGAAATGTTTATGTTAGGTCACACCAAACCTGTTACAATGTCCACCCCCACCCATTTAGGACAGAGGTTACATCAATAGAGAAAAAAGGCACGCTCAAAGGTGCAGGTGGGACCTAGATAAGTCCTATTCCCAACTGCCGAACAAATCAGCTAGGAGCAATCCTGCACCACCCTTAGCTTACATCAATCAGAGCCTTTGAAAATGTCAAGATGTGTACATTTACTGAACTGAGTATTCCACTGAATGACATGTATGCACCTTCGATGTTCAGCAAGCTTCTATACCTTGATGGGTACATGCGTGCTGGTAGTGAGTAACAGAGACAGCAGTTTCACCAACCTGTTCATCAGGTGCTGGTCTGTCCCTGTCCTCGTCCCTGTGTGCGATGGATTCTGGTCTGACAGAGTCACAGGTCTGTCCAGCCCTACTGATGCTGGCTGCAACTGGCTCCATCTTGATGACATCATTGATGATGACACTCGCTGTGACTGGTTCAGTGTTGATGACATCATTGATGACACTCGCTGTGACTGTTCAGTGTTGATGACATCACTGATGACACTCGCTGTGACTGGTTCAGTGTTGATGACATCATTGATGACTCTCGCTGTGACTGGTTCAGTCTTCATGACAGCATTGATGACACTTGCTGTGTCTGGTATGGGGCCTTGATGACATCATTATTGACACTCACTGTGACTGGTTCAGTCTTGATGACATCATCGATGGCACTTGCTATGACTGGTTCAGTCTTGATGACATCAGTGGTGACTCTCGCTGTGACTGGTTCACTCTTGATGACTTCACTAATGGTTCTTGCTGTAACTGGCTCAGGTTTGATGACACCACACCTGCAGCTTGCTGTGCTTGGCTCAGAGTCCACACCTCTGTTTGCCAATCCAGTTTTTCACCTTGCTGTCGATCATGTTACAGCTTGAGAGAGTATTAACAATGATGGGCTCACCTGTCCCCTTTATGGATGTGTCCTTCCTGGTCGTCATTTCACTGTGTTCAGTCCTCACTAAATTCCAAGCATCTGTCGGTGTAAAATCCACACAGATGCAAGAAGGTTTAACATCAGCCTTCCCCCCATCCTGCCATCAACAGGTTGGAACTGGTGGAATGTATATCACGCAGGCCACTGGGATCCACTGGTCAGCTTTAGCACCATGACCACCATCTGTCTGTCTGTCTGGGTCAGGCTTGATGACAGCAGCTGATGGATTGTGACTGGCTGTCCCTTGAAGGCTGTTGGCTGTGATCTCCTGGTTCATCTCAGACCAGCCATGGATGGATTCTGCAACAGACAGTGTTGACTTTCAGTTGTCTTCTGGCCAAGCTGATTCACAGGGCCCTGCCAGGGTTGTACCACAATGTAGAAACATTTGTAGTTTATAGTTTTTTATTGTTACAGCCCAACTAACCCACAGGGCCCTGTCCCGGGTTGTCACCACAATGTAGAAACATTTGTAGTTTATAGTTTTTATTGTTAAAGCCCAGCTGACCCACTGGGTAATTTCAGGGGTGTCGCCACAATGTAAGGTACGTTAAGGTATTGTTGCTTATAGCCCAGCCGATCGCAAATGGCCACATGAGGGCTGTCACCATGTTAAAATCAACTCATAAGTAAAAAAAAAAAAATTTGTTTTTTAAATTAAAAAAACAAACAAAAAAACTTTCACACATCTCTTTAATTGACATCTTCTAGAAACGCAGCAGAAACTTCGTTAAAATCTTTCTTCCGTAAAATCTTAAATCAGATGAAAAATGTTAATCTCTCTCAAAAACCCAAAGATCATGTCAGGTGGGACATCTCTGAACAGGATTTTCTCTAGTTATCTTTATAAGCTGAGGATGAAAGTTTAAGGGAGATGTCAGGCTCCCGTAGCACAACTAAGTTTTATCTCGACTATGGAGACTGATGGTGAAGCCGTCATGTCCATCATTGTGTAAATCATATTGTGGAGAGCTGTGCTGGTTGATCATTTGTTTTTTCAGCACTTGATGTTTTTCACATTGTGGTTTACAGCAGAGTCCATTCAAATCCAGTCATGGCTCGTCCCAAGATGGAAAGAAAAGGGGCAGCAGAGGGACATCTGAAGTCATGAACTGGGTGTGGCCCAACCCCCCTAGAGTGTCAGGAGTTAAGGGCCGAAACACTTGCTTGAAGGGGGTTTCTCTTCTGAGGGCTCTCTGCTGCCACGCTCTCCACGAGTTTCTTTCTACTACTAATTTACTCTTCTGTATCAATTAAAAAAAAAAGAATATCCTTAGAAGCCAAAATATATGTTTTTATAAATGTAACTTGAGAAATCTGCCCATGGCATGCCTGTGTGGCAACTTTGCTTCTTTTGATTCCGCACCAATGTTTCCTACCATGCACTTGAAATGCTGTAACAGCTGCAGCTTGCTGTGCTTGGTTCAGAGTCCACACCTCTATTTGCTAATCCAGTTTTCACCTTGCTGTCGATCATGTTACAGCTTGAGAGAGTATTAACAATGATGGGCTCACCTGTCCCCTTTAGTGATGTGTCCTTCCTGGTCGTCATTTCACTGTGTTCAGTCCTCCACACGCCTTCCAAGGATCTGTTGGTGTAAAGGAAAAAACCCACACAGATGCAAGAAGGTTTAACATCAGCCTTCCCTATCCTGCCATCAACAGGTTGGAACTGGTGGAATGTATCACACTGGCCACTGGGATCCACTGGGTCAGCTTTAGCACCATGACCACCATCTGTCTGTCTGTCTGGGTCAGGCTTGATGACAGCAGCTGATGGATTGTGACTGGCTGTCCCTTGAAAGGCTGTTGGCTGTGATCTCCTGGTTCATCTCAGACCAGCCATGGATGGATTCTGCAACAGACAGTGTTGACTTTCAGTTGTCTTCTGGCCAAGCTGATTCACAGGGCCCTGCCAGGGTTGTACCACAATGTAGAAACATTTGTAGTTTATAGTTTTTTATTGTTACACAGCCCAACTAACCCACAGGGCCCTGTCCAGGTTGTCACCACAATGTAGAAACATTTGTAGTTGTCGTCAACCATGTGGAAAACACCAATCTGAAAAACAAATGATCAACCATCACACTCTCCACAATA
>JADBJO010033441.1:7500-10000 GCA_016801955.1 Conus betulinus
AAACAAAATGATCTGTAGTGCATCTCCCTTTCCTAAAGCCAGCCTGCTGGATTGGAATCTTGTTATTCTTTTCACGATAAAAAGTGATCCGTTTGAGTAAAATTTTTTCCATAATTTTTCCAACATGAGAAGTAAGCGAAATTGGTCTATAGCTGTTAACTAAAGATCTAATTTTGCCCTCGTTTAGAATTGGTACAACTACTGAACTCTTCCAGATTTTAGGAATAGCGCCAATACCCCAACACTTTTGGAATAAAAAAAAAAAGTAGCAAACCTATCCAAGAAGGAGGCAAGTGACGTAGCATCTGGTACGAAACGCCATCTAGACCAACTGCTGAAATTGAAGAAGAAGCAGAAGCTAATGCTTCTTTCAATTCTGTAATTTGTAAAGGGGAATTTAAATAGTGTTCTTGAATTGGGCTAGGGTCTGAATACATATCTTTTTTTTTCTTCCTCAGTTGTTCTAAAAGTTTAGCCTCTGAATTCAGGCTTGCTGTACAACTGTTACTTGAAAAAGTATCTACAAAAGCCTCAGCCTTTTCTAACGCAGCTGGAAATTCCGTATCTAATTTCACAGGAAATGATTGCGTCCTGTTATATCTTTTTCATTTCTTTTATTTTTTTTTCCAAACCTTGTACATATCCTTTGATTCTATAATCTCCAGATTACAAAATATTCCCCAATATGTCTTTTTTTTGCTAGAGCGATGATCTTTTTGCAAACATTGTTCTGTATTTTCATAGATCGAAAGTTTTCCTCAGTTTTATCTCTCTAATCCATGTCTTGAATGCCTTGCGCTTTGATGTCACCGCTATTTTACACTCCTCTGTCCACCAAACATTACCAATATATTTACCAATTTTCTTGTAACCACATTTTCGTATCGTCTTATCAGCTGCAAGAAGTAATATTTTCTTAAAATTTGAATAAAATTGATCAATATCTTCACTGATTATTGAATCAGGATTATGAGATTCAAAGAATTTGCTGTAATCTTCCGAATTGGCAAATTTGTAGTTATAATTTGGTAATCTTTCTACTGGATTTGTCGAGTTTGAATTGAAATTTACATTGAGAGCAATGGTTGTTGGGAAGATTATCACTACCACGACAATCTTCTCCTGGGGACCAGTCATAATCTACAGCTAAGTTTGGGGCACTAAAGTCAAATCAATAGCACTGGGATTATGAGTCGAGACATCAGGAATTCTTGTAATACGACCATCATTCAATAATATTAACTCCGAATCTACAACATTTTCAACAAACCTATTACATGTTACTTTAGAGCTGTTTGTATCCTAGAAAGGGGCATGGGCATCAAAATCACCCAAAACTATCCATTTTTTCTGAGAGAAATCCGTATTTTTAAGCCAGTCTGTATTGTCCTCCTTTAGACCGGCTGGGTAATATATTGATATGTTATATATTGAGCACTCGTTTACTTTAACTGCAGCACCGACAGCAAAACAACCTTTTTTATCACTTGGTACCGGCCAAGAAAAAAATTTTGAATATTCAAAGCCAAACCTTATATATATATATATATATATATATATATTATTGCATTGAACCTTTTCATTTGAACCTTTTCATTTAAACCGTTAATGGTAAAAAGTGGAGGATAATAAAAATCCTTAATATTCGGAGGCTTACGTTTTTCAACATCGAAAGACTGAGGGCTAGCACGCAATAATTTCCCTGCATGATTTTCGAAAGATGGAAGGTTAGTGGAAATAGACCTAGCATTCCACTGTAAAAAATTGAAAGACACATTACATTGTTGTTTTTCATGAGTTAGTCTTCAAGTTCGATATTCATTTAATCATTTTCTGAAAACCCAAGGGGGGAGCAAAAAGAATCCCCAGCAAATACCACATAGAATTAAAAAAAGAAAAACCCACACACACAATGAGTGTGGATGATGTTAAGACAGATACGTCTCTCATTTCGAATATCATTAAACCCCACTCTTGCACCATCCCAAGGTTGCCACATTTCAAATCGTTGATGGAAGTTTTGCCCCCAGCTAGGGAAGCTTCGTGAACGTGGAAGATCTGCGCAGGACCGGATCTTGCTGTTCTCCTGGGCCTCTCCAAAAAGGGGGGTGGATAGCTCTCCCAAGGTTCCTTGCAAGGAAACTGGGCCCTCAGCCATTCGGGTGAAGGCTGTCTCTCATATTGTTGAATCTTGTTGAAACATTATCATGGGAGACAAAGACAGCCCTTGGTTCCCTGGTGAGTTCAGTCAAAAGGAGCGCGTTGAACAGCTCTCGTTTGGGACGCAGTGACGTGACACACTCTGCTCACAATCACTTTCACCTTAGGCCTTGCCGACAGAATCTTTTTGACCTCTCGAACCAGAGACTGATCTGCTGTCTTTGGGTCTTTGGTCTTCAGATCGTTCAGGCCGCAGTGGGTAACTATGGCGTCTATGGGTCCCGTGGCTATCGTATCGGCAGCTTTAAGAGCACCCTCATAAGTCACCAACAGTGGAACA
>JADBJO010033442.1:0-5000 GCA_016801955.1 Conus betulinus
CCCAATTTATTCATCCTTTCCTGCGAGAAAGACCCCATCCGACAGTAAAATCGATTTATTAATAGAAAACTCATTTTTCTTGATAAAATTAGAGATATTTTAACGTTGTCCGCGCCCTCGTCATTATCAGTACCCCTTCTCACTACCTCCACCCCCCCCCCCCCCCCCCCCCCCTCATCTCCCTTAATACCTCTTTTCTCCGTCATGTTGGTAGTGTTGTTTTTGTGGCACATGACCAAAAAGAAAGAGGGGAAAGAAAAAAATGTATCTGTCCTGTGTTCCCGATTGCGGAAGTTAACGGGAAGGTTCTAGTTTGTTGATTTGCTTACTTTGTTTTTGTGTTGATCAGTTTTTGACAATTTTACACATTTTGTCTGTCTTTTTTTTTTTTTTTTTTTTTTTTTTAAGTAGTAACTGACATAATGTTATTGTCCTATTGCTTCAGTTTCTTAAGTGCTCGTGTCCGTCGGTCACCCACTGGCACCAAAAGGATGTTTGACACATATTATTTTCCTTTTGTTTATTCGTATATTAAGTTCTATTTGTCCGAGTTCAATCATGGCATCTTTGACAACTATGTCTCATTGATCAGGAGCATAAAACATAAAAGAAAAATGCAAAATTATAATGGGTAGCCTGAAAATATCGTCTCTTAACTGCCAGGGCCTTGGGAATTTTGGAAAAAGAAGGGATGTGTTTCAACATTTGAGACAAAAGCAATACTCAGTGTATTTTCTGCAGGATACGCATTTTACGAAGAAATTAGAACGCCAGATACGAGCTGAATGGGGATATGAGTGTGTATTTTCTTCCAATAATAGTAGATCAAGGGAGTAGTAGGTATTTATCAACAATAATTTTGAGTTTAAAATAGAGAAAACAATCAAGGATACGAATGGAAACTATGTTATTGTCCTTTTGAATACGTTGGGAAAACAGTTAACATTAGTGAATATTTATGGCCCGAATAGAGACGATCCTGCTTTTTTTCAGGATGTACAAAATAAAATAGAAGAACTTGGTAATCCAAATATTATTATTGCTGGTGACTGGAATTTGGTTCTTAACCCAGCTTTAGATTATGATAACTATAAAAATATTAACAACGCCAAAGCCAGGGAGGAAGTAATTGAAATGATGTCTAAATTTGAGCTAGTAGATATATGGAGGGAGTTTAATCCAGAAGTTCTCAGATACACTTGGCGAAGATCGAATCCACTCCAACAAAGCCGCCTGGACTACTATAATTGCTTCTGAAAGATTAGTGGGAAACGTGAGTAACTCTGATATTCTTTTTTGGATACCGCAGTGACCATTCGCTGGTTACAGTTGAATTTACCTTTAAAGAGAGGTAGAAAAAAATAAAAGGTCTTTGGAAATTTAATTCAACATTATTAAAAGATTACACATATGTACAGTCCATAAATGATACAATAGAGAATGTTAAAAGTCAATATGCAGCTGTACCATACGACAGAGAAAACTTAAAACAGATACCAAATGATCAAGTTCAGTTTGTAATATCAGATCAGCTATTTCTTGATACGCTGCTGATGGAAATTAGGGCCAAAACAATTACATATAGTATAAGTAAGAATAAAGACCTGAAAAAGGCTGAACAAACTTTAGAACACGAAATACAGTCCCTTGAGAACAATCTGCATCTGAACGAAGCAGACAGAACAGCCTTAAATGAAAAGAAAACCCAGTTGACAGAAAATAGGAAGTCTAAAATGGAAGGAATTCTGTTGAGATCAAAGTAAGGTGGGCACTGCAAGGGGAGAAAATAAATAAGTATTTTTGTTCTCTTGAAAACAGACATTATGTGAGTAAGCAGATGCTAAAACTTGTGAAGGACGACGGCCACGTTTTATCAGAGACCAATGAAATGTTAGAAGAAAGTAAAACTTTTTTTCAAGAACTTTATAAAGAACGTGAATCACAAGATATCAATATGGATAAGTTTAAAGAAACAATACCAACATTAAACAAATCTGAATCTGACAACTTAGAGGGATTTATAACAAAAGAAGAAGCAACAGAAGCATTAAGAAATATGCAGAATGATAAAAGTCCCGGCACAGATGGATTTACGGTGAACTTTTTCAAATTTTTCTGGAGACAACTAGGGGATTTTATTACTCGTTCTTTAAATGAGAGTTTTTGTAAAGGAGAAATGTCAATAACACAAAGGGAAGGGGTAATAGTATGTTTACCCAAGGGAGACAAATCTAGGGAATTCATCAATAATGGAGGCCAATTTCATTGCTAAATGTAACCTACAAAATAGGATCAACATGCATAGCTAACAGAATCAAACAGTCTTGCCAAAATTGATACATGAAGATCAGACGGGATTCATATCGGGGAGGTATATGGGGGATAACTTGAGAACATTGTATGATATGATATACTATTTGGATCACAAAAATTTACCAGGACTACTAGTTTCCATAGACTTTGAAAAGGCTTTTGATTCAGTTAACTGGAATTACTTGGTAAAAGTCGTCAAATGCTTTGGTTTTGGTGAAGATATTTGTAAATGGATTTGTACTTTTTATAACAACATTAAAACACACGTAATTGTTAACGGCAAAATGTCCGAAACTTTTCCGGTAAAAAGAGGGTGCCGTCAAGGGGATCCTCTATCACCATATCTATTTGTATTATGTGTAGAGTTATTAGCATGCAAAATCAGGAACGATGAGGAAATTAAGGGAATAAAAATATCAGAAACAGAGTTCAAGATAAACCAGTTTGCAGACGATACGTTTTTTTCACTCTACAAGGAGATAAAAAATCTTATGAAAAACTTTTTGATTCATTATCAGAATTTGAAAATATTTCCAGGGTTAAAATTAAATTTTGAAAAAAACTTGCAATGTATGGTTAGGACAAAAGAAGGACTCGAAAATAGTGTACCTAGTTGAAAAACACATGATGTGGAATCCAAGAAAATTCAAAATTCTTGGAATATGGTTCACAAATGACCTTTCAAAATTAATAGAGCTTAATATATCAGATAAGTTTTTCGAAGTGAAAAGGTTGTTCAAAACTTGGTCCAAACGGACGTGCACACCATTAGGTAGGTTGCAGTCCTAAAATCTCTTATTTTGTCAAAGCTTGTATACTTGTGGTTTGTTGCTTCCAAACCCTCCTGATGATGTTATAAAACAATTACAAAGCATGTGTTTTGATTTTGTCTGGGATGGAAAGCCTGACAAAATTAAACGAAAATATGCAGTACATGATATTGAAAATGGGGGCATAGGATACCAAATATCTATGCTTTCATGCAAGCACTGAAATTGTCCTGGATAAGAAAATTAATAAATAATGATTCAAAGTGGAAGACCATTTTAGTATCAGTGTCCAGAAGTTAACAATATAAAATATTTTGGATCAAAGAGATTCTTGTACAGTAAATGCAAACAGTTTTTGGAAAGACGTATTTAAGTCATATGACAGTCTGAGCATTCATGTAGATTTAGATAACAACGAAGAAATTATTTCAGAACCTGTTTTTTATAATGATAAATTCAAAATTAACCATTCCCATTTTTTTTCTACAAACTATGGGCAGAGAAAGGTATATTCTACGTCGGAGATATGATTGACGAAAATGGCAATTTTTTAAGTTATGAAGCTATGACAACAAAGGTGGGAAGTCATTTAAATCCTCTACACTATTTTGGATGTGTTCGTGCAGTAAAAGAATATGCAAGGAAAAGAAACATAAAATTTGAAAATAATCATAAGAATGAAAATTGCAAGTTATTGAAAATCATAACAAGTGTCAATAAAGGAGCTAAGATTTACTATAATATACTTCTCGATAAATTATATGTACTTGATATCAAGCCTTTTGTGAATTGGGAACTCAAGCTACATACCGCAGTAGATTGGGAAACCGTATTGAAAATTGCAAGAAAAAAAAAAGAAATAAAATTCAGGTGGTTCCAAACTGAAAATTTGTTATAGAATTCTTGTATCCAACATCATACTAAACAGAATGGGCTTGAGGGATAGCGATAGATGCAGTTTTTGTCAAATGGAGAGAGATAGTATACATCATTATTTGTGGTACTGCACTACTTCACAAGAATTCTGGAAAGAATTAGAAATCTACATAAAAACAAAGTGTGAAAATAGTATTAGATTGTCATTTAATGTTGAGCTGGTTTTGTTTGGAACCGATGAAAACATAAAAAACAGACCAATCATTTGATCTCATTTTATTGTGGGCGAAAAATTTTGTTTACAATTGCAGAATTAATAGTGTTAAACCCAGACTGTCAGCTTTTAAAACTGAACTTAAGCTTAGGTACAATATAGAAAAAAACATGCACATATGACAGAAATGCGTTATCATGTCTTTTTGAAAAATTGGCTACCCTATCTTGCCCTATGTGAAACACTATAAGAATATTCCATTGTCGACATGACCCCTGTAAAATGTTAAACACACACACACACACACACACACACACACACACACACACACACACACACACACACACAACCGAAATACACCGATGCTCCTGTAATGTATCGACAAATAAGCAATGAATTTGTGTGAATAATACTTTGTGAGCACGAATTATTTTTTTTTTTTTGTTTTGCTTTGTTTTTTTTTTTTTTTTTTTTTTTTTTTTTTTTTTTTTTTTTTTTTTCTCCTACCCCACCATGCCCCAGGCACCCTGCACCCACCCTTTCAGGGGTGTGGTGTGGGGGCTATTGGTTCCCTCCCTTGTTCGTTTTTTTTTTTTTTTTTTCCTTTCATAGCCTCTGTTTATATATTGTAATTGGTAAATACCCTTGCAACTTTTCAATATTTCATTTAATAACAATTGATATATAGAGTAATAAATTTATATTGAAATATACGAATTATGGCACTTTTTTATGATCTTGATAGCTCTAGTTAAGTGTTATATGTATAAATTCATTGAATAATGTGTGTATTGATCATCAACCCCCCTCCCCCCCTCCTCCGTCTC
>JADBJO010033443.1:0-5000 GCA_016801955.1 Conus betulinus
GAAAGTTGGGAGACAAGACGAAACTCGGTTGACATGATGATAAGCATGATGAATGCATAAGGTCAGGAAGCTAGCTAAGACGACATTGCTGATGATGCATGATATACGTTTTAAAAATTTCTAAGGGTAACGATATGCAAAACACGAGCAAGTTGATTATTTTTACATCCCGGACCCTTTTGACACCACGCATAAGGCACCTACGCAAGATTAGCGACTAAAACTTAACAAAACTCTTTAACAACATACATATTATTGCGAAAATCTTACAAGTGGTGTATTTATTGTGCCATACTGTCAACTGGACGCACAGTTGAATAAAGAAAATAAAGAAAAACCCATTGGAACACCACCATAAGGAATGTTATGTGGCTGGGACAAAGAACCTCCGCCCACGGGACATAGAGCGACGAGGCGAGCGAGTGTGGTAAATGTAGGGTGTTGATGTAAAAATAAAAAAAATGATGTGTGTGGACACAGGTGTGGTGTAGGGTGTTTCGCCAATATGTTCTATTGTGCGTAGTAGGCAGAGACGCCGCATATGAACGAGGTATAGTAAGACGTGGCGGGCGAAGCGAGAAAGAAGAAGAAAAAGCAGACAAATAGGCGCGCGTGAGAGGGGAACATGTAACGTGGGGGGAAGGGTGTAGGTGGTGTGTGTGTATGGTAAATGGGGGGGGAGGGGAAGGGTGTGTGTGTGTGTGTGTGTGTGTGTAGTGTGTTGTGTGTATGTCGTGCGTAACGTGGGGTTGTGTGGTGGTGTGTTATGTATTTGTGTGTTGTGTGTGTCATATAAGTGTGCATATGTAGAATGGATGGAGTGTGTGTGTGTGTATAGATGGAAAGTGATCGCATGAGTCGCGTGCGTTTTTTGTGAAGGATTTTGCAATAGCTTGTGACCGACTGAAAAAGGCCATAATTCTTTAGAATCAGCTGTGTGCCTGATTATTAGTAATTGTGATAGCCAAGTAATCGTCATACCAATGCACTTTTCACTTTAACTGTTTGATTGAGCTTCCTCCTTTGGCAATGGAAAAGGGCAGGTCAAAAGGTCTTCTGTGAAAACCCGAATTCCCTGGGCTACAAAAAGATATTTGCTTTGTTGCATCTGCCAGGTGACCTCCAAAGTTCGGACCAATCCGCCCGGTCAGTGCTTGCAATGCCAGCTATCGCAGGAGATTCTTGTGGACGAGGTGTCAGACTCTTGTTTCAAGGTGCCGGAATCCATTCTAGTTTAGCCCAGGCAGTCATATGCACAAAGAGCTTTGATCTCTTCGGGGGTGGAAATCATTTGGGGCACATGCTCTCTAGTCATCTACCGTTTCCGGTCAGGTGAGTGGATCTATCAATCAAGGTAAACGCACTTGCACAAGAAACCCCGGCTACGATAATGGCAATGCTGTCAACCCCATTTCGGGGGGTCTTTGCCGTCGAAATATGTCCGAGATACCGCGTTGAGGGAGGTCAGGTGTATGCGAAAAAAAACAAACCACATTACGATTTTGGGCGATGATTACCACATATAGAGTCTCGAAGGTCAATCATAGCTTCAATATGGGTACCGGGCATTTAAATCGCGGGTCGCGTACGGAAAATCTCGCCAGATGATCCTCGAAAATTACCATCCGCAAAACCCAGGGGAAAGGGTGCCAGGTGGAGTACTAGGGGGGAAGGGGGGAAGGGTTGGGGAGAGAGTGGTGGGAGGGATGGGAGGGTTCATAGCGTTCTCTAGAAACAGAAGCATTGTCCTAAGGGAGGTCTTTTCACAAAATAGAGATTTTTGTGATCAGAGACCATAGAAAGTTTACGATAGCTAGAACCACTATTCTATGAGAGGATGGTCAGGCTTTTATCTTCTGTTCTCTTCGACCGAAAATACAGAGTGAGGCTGAATCGTTTAAAACTGGCTTCGTGATTACAAAGAAGCCGTGACAGTCCTTGGTTGCAGTGAGGCTCCTGCCTTGAGAGGAGAATTACCCTGATGCGCCACACACGCTTTTCACGAGAGAAAAGAATGTGTTCAGAATACATCTGTTTAGGCAACGTATGTCGACAGTAAAATGATACGTTTGTTTTTTTTTTTGGTTGTTTGTGTTTCGTTTTATTTTTTTCTTGTTTTGCTTCTTTGTGTAGGACCAGATCCATGACGTGGGTCACCTTACCCCACCACCCGTCGCACTCCTTCTCTTTCCACCGCATGTCGCCGGGGCTGGAAACCTCGCTCTCGCTCGCAAAAAATAACTGTCAATCACTCAATCTCCCTCCCCTCCCTCCCTCCACTCTCTTCCGGACACGCACACACACACCACACCACAAACCACACTACCACGCACAAAAACCACACACACACACACACACAACACACCCCGCGCGAAGCATGACGGTGCGCACGCACAGGCACGCACGCGCGCGACACACGCACAGAGAAATACACACACAAACCACGCTAGTGGCCTTAATATTCGAGGGTTCTCTCGCATGTTCCTCGCCCCGCCTCGCGCATCTCGCCTCATCGGTCCTCCCACTCGGGTGCAACTCCCCCCTCCCTACTCTTCCTCAGCACACACACCACACACACCACACACCGACACACACGCACACAAAACACCCGCCAGCGGCAGCGCGCCGCCGCAGCGCGCCTCTCTCAAAAGATCCAAGCTCAGGCGGCGTCCCGCCAGCGAGCCTCTCGCCCTCCCTCTCGGCGCTGCTACTCACGCGGTCTTCTGTCCCTCTCTCTCTGGCATCGCCCCGCGGGCTCGCTGACTCTGCATCATAGTGGCTCTCGCAATCGGCTGAAATCTACAAACTGCAGCGAGAGGCACGCCGTTTCCCATATCCTCGCGTTCGTCTCAAGCGATAGGGGGAGGGTACGGCAAAAGGTACACAAAAAGCGAGCGTATGACCGAGAAATAGCGGGGGGCGGTAACTGGGGCCGGGGGGCGTGCAAGCAGGGGAATTTCAGTATCCGATGCAGCAGCCCCGCGTGGCCACAGAGCCAGAATTCACAGGCTCATTGCCGGCAGTTTCCTTACGAGACCCAGGCTGGGAGGCCGGTCCGACGGCAAACAGGGCGGTCGGTCAAAGCTACCTTCAGGAGGAAAGCGCAAACGAAAACGACCAGGGACAAAAATAACAAAACGTATGGGTATAGAGAAATAAAGGTGATTTCACCAAATCGAGTAATAGTTCGGCAGGCTGAACACTCGCCAGGACGTCCCCCCCTAGCGTGAGTCCCCTTGGGGCGGGGACGGGCCGGCTTCCGGGACGCAGCGTCACCGCAAATTGTCTTATCCGGGAAGGGATTAGTGTGACCTACAGGGAAAGCATATAGGATCAAAAGCGTAGAGCCCTTTTCTCTGTGGGGCACGTAAGTCTGGGCTGGGGGGTCGGCGGGAGGAACCAGCGTGAGTACGCCAGGCAGTCCAAATTAGAAGGCTGTGCCTAACGTGAAGACGGGAGTCAACACTGGGCTCATGGTTTAGGTGCCGAAATGGGTGTCTAAAGGATAACTATGACACACAAACCCGTAAGGTATACGCGAGTTGTACCAATATGCATACACACAGCGCCCGTCCAAATATACTATGCGCGGGCCCACTGGATAAGAAAAAAGGGTTTTGGCACCCCGGCTGTGCGCCCACAGAAGGTAGGAAGTGTTTGATGGACAGTGAACATCATTTCAAGTCTTGACACTTCGAGCTAATCATCGAGACCGTGAGTTACTAACAGAACATTGTGTACTGATTCTGCCTGTGTTCATGATTTTCTCTCGTTACTTAACTCAACCATCCACTCCACTAACACACCCGCACAACACACCCACGCATGCACACTTCAACATATCCCACGCATGCGTGCATTTTGATGGACGACTGCCATACACGCACACATGCACCCTTTCATCGTCTTACATCCGCCCCCACCTTCACCTCCGCCACTTTACACAGGCCACCCTGAGGGATGACCTCTGCGTGCTGGGCTCAAAAATGGTGACTACTCGCTGTCACTCCAGTTGGGCTCTTTTGTTCTGCCCGTACTGCCTTTTAGAATTGATGTGTAATTGTTCTCTCTCTCACCACGGGCCGCTCTGCGTCGTCTCTCTCTCTCCTCTCTCTCTCTCCTCCGTCATCATCTCGTCTCTCTCTCTCTCTCCTCTCTCTCTCCTCTCTCTCTCTCTCGCTCTCTCTCCCTCCCCGTTTAAGTCCGTGGCCAGAAAATGTAGGAGTTAATGTTACCTACGACAGTATATTTTTTTTTTTAAATTCACTACGAGATGATTGAAGTCTACCACAGAGTCCGTTAGATGTCTGGCTGTCCCTATCGGGGCTTTCTGCTTGTTTCTCCGTCGGCCTGTCTGTCTGATCACATCTGGTCTGTTGTCTAGTCTGTCACTGTCCTCTCTCCTCTCCCTCTCTCTCATCTCTCTCTCTCTTTCTCCTTCGGCTTCAAGTAAAATACTGACTGAATCAGCGAAGAAAGACTGTAAATGGGTCCTAGAATGGAAGGGCAGGCAGCATTAACACCGGTTAAATTGGAAGGAATAATCGATCCAGTGACTGAGGGACGAACCGTGTCATCGCTTCTCAGATTGACGAGCCCTGAAAAAGACATTCCAACACGGTCCCTGAGATTTCTGTAGTGTGTGGACGTAGGGAGAAACTTAGGTCACTTGCGAACTCGTTGCCAACACAGCATACAGAGTCAGACGGAAGTGGCAGGAAGTATCACGAATGAGAAGAATTCTTGACAGGCGTAGAAATGTAGCGGATAAGTTGAAAACAATATACGGTACCTTGATATTGGTCCACCACGGTGGCGGGGAGTGGTGGATTCACAGGGGTGGGGGTGGGAGGGAACTATTTTGCCTAATAGACGCACCTAGAGCTTGACTTAATTGCGCAATATGTCGATGTACGACTAGTTTTCGCATTTCAAGATTTTACGACCCCCCCCCCCTCCCCTCCGCCCTCTCCCAAAAGGACAAGCATGTCAGATCGTAT
>JADBJO010033443.1:10000-14576 GCA_016801955.1 Conus betulinus
TGATTTCAAAACACTTTAAAGGAAAAGTTAACTTGGAGCTTGCACAAGACAGAATCCTAGTCATTTCAGTGGTAAATGAATACTATAATATAATGGTTGCCAATGTTTATGCACCCAACCAGACGGAAAAAAAAAATAATGTATTATCGAAAGATGATTGACATTTTCAATTCTATAGAGCATGAAGATTTAATTGTTCTTGGCGATTTTAACTGTACACTGAACAGTGATCTCGACATAGTATCGGGTCAACCCCACGACAGATCGGAAACTGCCAGTTTTCAACATGTTATTGATACATTAGATTTAACAGATGCCTGGAGACTTTATCATCCAAAAGAAAAAGATGCTTCATGGACTCGTCTGAACCCGTATATTGCGCGAAGATTAGATTATTGTTTTGTTTCTGATAACATTTTGCGTTTTGTACTACGTGTGTGAACATTTTTTTGTTCCAAATTCCGATCATAAGGCTGTTGTCCTTGAACTGAACGAGAATGATTTCACTCGAGGACCAGGATACTGGAGATTCAATAATAGTTTTCTTAAAAATGTTTTGTTTGTACAAAAAAATGAATAACATGTTAGATACATTTCTTTCAGACAACGAAAACTCTGCATGATTTAGAGAAATGGGAAATGTGTAAGGTTGAAATAAGAAAATTTTTGTATAGATTTTGGGAAAGATCTGGCGTGTAAAAAAGAAACGAGTCACGAATGTTGCAGTCACAGTTACAAAATCTAGAAAAAGAGCTTGCCAAGGATCCTGAAAACGAAAATATTAATAAAAGATTTATGAGAGTAAAACAAAACCTGGAGATTTTGCAGGCTTACAAAACCAGAGGTGCTCAGGTAAGATGTAGGCTTAAATGGATAGAAGAAGGAGAAAAGAATACAAAATATTTTTGTGGTTTAGAAAAGGCACGAAGTAAAAATAGGATTATTACAAGACTGTGTAAAGAAACGGGTAACATACTACAGATCAAAGAGAAATAATGCAAGAACAAACGGCATTCTATAGACGATTGTATACTCAGAATACTGAAGCAGCAAATGTAGAAGAAGCTGCTGGCATTTTTATTGACAATGTAGAATTAAGACAGTTAGAAGAAATGATGCAGTAATATGTGAAGGTATAGTGACATTAGAAGAGACGACATCTGCTCTAAAGAAAATGAAAAAATGGCTCCGCTCCAGGAAGCGATGGCTTAACAACCGAGTTTTATAAGTTTTTTTTTTGGTCAGAATTAGGCAATGTTGTCACTAACTCCTATATTGAATCTTTTAACAAAGGAAGCCTCTCATTACACACAACGGCAAGGTATTATAACTCTTTTTCACAAAGGTAAAGACTTGGATAGGGATAAACTTAATAATGGAGACCCATTACTCTTACTAATTCTGATTATAAAATCTTGGCAAAAGTACTTTCAGAAAGACTGGGTAAAGTCATCCATAACTTAGTCAACGAAGATCAAGTTGGCTACATAAAAGGAAGAAATATATCAACAGTGCTTAGAACCATCGATGATGTCATCAACTATTTAAATAAAACTGGAAAGGCGGGGGGTACCTATTAGCTATAGATTATGAAAAAGCCTTTGATTCCATATCAAAAAAATATCTTCTTCTACATGTATTCAAAGTATTAGGATTTGGGGACCGATTTTCAGAGATGGGTACAAGTTTTGACAAATCGTAACCAAAGCTGCATCAAACCATGGAGGTTGGTTATCTGAGCCATTTGATGTAACTTGTGGTATAAGGCAGGGATGTCCCCTTTTCCCCATTAGCGTTCGTTTTAGCTGTGGAGCTCTTGGCAGCAAAGATCAGAAAAAGCCAAATAACAGGGTATCCAAGTGCAAACAAGGGACCATACAAACGAACAGTACATAAAGATAAAACAATTCGCTGATGATACCACCTTATTCTTAGAAAACAAAAATGATATGATTGAATCCTTAAAACATTCTGAAAGCATTCGAGACATTTTCTGGTCTTAAATTAAATATGAATAAGACCAAAGCTATAAGAATGGGTAGGGGAATAAATGAAAACAATCTGCCCTTTTCTATAGTAGAAAGAATAAAAATACTGGGAATTTATTTCGAGAAAGATAAAATGGCTAAGAACATCGAAGAGAACTGGAAGGGCAGGGTTTCAAACCATAGAAAAATCAATAAAGAACTGGAGTAAACGAGACATCAGCATTCATGGCAAAATTACAGTATTAAATCTTTTTTGATTAGTCAGTTAGTTTTTGCAATGCAGTCAATTGGTATTCCCTTGAAGTCTTGCAGAGAATAAATACGATGTTATATAAATTTGTTTGGCAAAAGAACACACCGTAATCGGAAAGCATTTGAAAAAGTTAAAGGAAAGTAATGGAATCAGATTATAGCTTAGGAGGTTTTTAAAAATGGTAAACATTATGGATCTTCAAAACAGCATATATTTGCATGGGGCAGGGAAATTGTTCTCTGCAACAGACGAAAACTGGAGTAAGATTCCGAGGTGGCACTTAAACAAAATAATAGATAATGATAGCATATTTAAGCTTAACTGTAATGCAAAACAGCTGCAGCAAACTGAACTAATAGATAATGAATTTTGGAGCAATGTAGTCACCATTTATTTGAATAATAAGAGGAAAGTCAAATTAGAAGTAGTAACACCTACTACCTTTTTAGATCAAGTGTTATTCTACAATAATTTGATAAAATATAAAGGCAATATATTATATTTTCAAGCATGGAAAGAAAAAGGGATACAGTTTGTTAGAGACATTGTGCACATTAATGAAAATAGATTGCTTAATCTTACAGAAGTAGAGACAGTTTTAGGATATCGTAATGCAAATACTATTTTTGAGTACAATGCATTGCGAAAACGCCCTCCCATTATCTTGGCGGGAATGGATATATGACAACAATATCCCTCTTGACAATGTTTACTCTGCTGACTGTGAAGCTCATCTATTCAATAAAAAAACCCAAAAGAGATAAAGAAGTTACTGGAGCAAAGGAATCCAAGTACATAACTGCAAATGGCAAAGACTTTTGGCATAGAAAACTTAACTTTGAAATAGACGATCTCGTATGGCTAATACCAAGAACTTCTACAAAAGAGGTTAGGCTGAATGAACTACAATGGAAAATATAACCACAATATTTACCCTACTAATATTCTTTTGCAAAAAATGAAAGTATCGGAAACAAATAAGTGTGATAACTGTACAGATGAAATCGACTTTATCGAACATTTCTTTTTCTACTGTCCTCCTGTCAACAAATTTTGGAATTATGTAGAAATATTGATTTCATCGAGAATCGGTAAATCCTTAAAACTGTCCTTAACTGACGTACTCTTTGGTGTTCGCAGAGAGATGATATAAGTAAACACAGAACACAAAATCGATCAACCATATCATATTAGTAGGGAAAATGTCCATTAGCATAGCACGTAAAACTGGAAAATTGATAGCATTACAAATGATCTTCGATCAACACATAGAACTGAGGAAAGCGTTACATCAATTTACTTATTGCGTAATTAATAAATAACAGATTCAGAAACACGCTTTTGTATAACATCGGATACTGGAGATGTATCTCTTCCAGGAAAAAAAAAAAAAAAAAACAAAAGAAAAAAAAAAAAACGAAGACAAAGTATAACAAGAACCACTAGGTAGCCATCAGTTTGTGCTGTGGTACTAGTTTAATGTTTATCCGTTTGTTTTGCCTATTTGTTCTGTTTTGTGTATGCATGAATTGTTCCAAATTACACAGGTCATTGCTTATATATCTGCTCATTCTTAGAGCTGTATCTATGTATGGCTTGCCACCACTGTACATTTGCGTACACACTGCACAAGCCCACTCACGCACGCACAAACACGCTGCGCCACGCACGCACGCACGCACGCACGCACACACACACACACACACACACCACACACACACACACACACACACCACACACAACACACACACACACACGCGCGCGCGCGCGCGCGCGCGCGCGCACTAACAAATATACATGAATATACACAGACGCACACCCCCAACCCCACCCCCCCACCCCACCTCCCTTACACATACTTTAATATCTCGCTTCTTGGCTTTCCTCATGTCTCCCTTTTAGACCCCCTTTTCGCTATAAGGGTAGCATCTTTGGGGAATAGACCAAAATCCGAGATTATATGTGACCCTCGTCTAAGTCTCTCTTGTATACGTTTTCATCTTTCCTAGGATCGTCCTTGCATTCTTTTTCGCCCTTCTTCTTCAAGGATGATTACCGGGAATATTAAGTTCAGGAGCGACAGTGATGGATATTATTATGATCATAACTACTTCCTCAGTCGCCATACCTCTCTTCGTTTGATGTGAAGTCTTTTAAAGCTTGTATGAGCTGTCTTAAAAAAAAAACGGAGGGAAAAAGTTAATTAAGCCTTTTGCTTCATTTAAGTGGTAGCGTTGTATAAGCAGCAACTTACAGCGTGAGCGTGCCAGTTACACCCCACACATTATGGAACATAAACAAACCCAGAACCTTGTATCAACCACTAAAACACTAA
>JADBJO010033444.1:0-2500 GCA_016801955.1 Conus betulinus
CTTTTTTGTCTTTCCAGCGGGTAGCAATCACCTGTCCCCGGCGACGGTAGTCCATCTGGCCTCTCTCCATGGGCTGGTTGCCAAGGTCAGGAGGCATGCCCACTCTGTTCCTTCGTACAGTGCCGCAGACCATGGTTCCCTGTCTTGCCAGCGACGAACATATCTTCGGCTCACAGTAATAATTGTCAATATATAGATGGTGTCCTCTGTTCACCAACGGACTGATGAGTCGCGTAACCACGTCATACGGTTTGTTGCTCAGACGTTTGTCGCCGCAAACATCTTGAACCTATATACGTAGCCCGATTTGCTTTCACAGAGTTCGTAGAACTTGAACCCCCATTTCGTCGGCTTGTCCTTCATATACACTTTGGCCATAAGGCACGTACTGGGCGTTGTCATTGATGTGGAGAAAGCCCAGGATGGCCTTGAATCGATCTCTCGTCATGATCTGGCCAGCGTATGATGTGTGGAGAGTCGGGTCAGTTGTCCAGTAGTCCGCTATTTGGGGCTTGTTGAGAATGCCCATGTGTAGACAAATAGCCAAAAAATTGAGAATATCTGCCTCTGTTACTTTTTTCCACGTGGCATAAACACTCTTTGGAGTCAACGGACCCATTTGTAGTAGCTTCTCCTCAATACATGACTTGGCGTATCTGTTGGTTTCCTTTTTTATTTTTTTTTTTATGAGAACGTTGTCAACGAACAGCCGGTATACGTCAATAGGGTGAGGGTCAGTTCAAGGTCTGGCTGAATTCCAACTTGTCCTGAAACAGAAAAAAAGAAACATTATACCATACTGCTCGACACGATACTAAAACATACATATAAAGCAGTTTTGTCATTCAGCGATCAAAGATATCATTCACACACACACACAAACATGCGCGCGCGCGCGCGCACACACACACACACACACACACACACACACACACACACACACACACACACACACACACACACACACACAATGTATATATAAGTGAACGTGCAAACACGCATATCCACTGTGCGCGCGCGTGCAGACACACACACACACACACACACACACACACACACACACACACACACACACACACAATGTATATATAACTGTGAACGTGCAAACACGCATATCCACTGTGCGCGCGCGTGCAGACACACACACACCACACACACACACACACACACACACACACACACACACACACACACACACACACACATACGCGCGCGCGCATGCATGCACGCGCGTCGTCGTGCGCGCGAACATAACCATACTAACACACACACACACACACACACACGCACACATAAAACATACACACAAAACACACACGCGCGCGCACACACACACACACACACACACACACACACACACACACACACACACACACACACACACCAAAGCGTGCGCGTGAGCGCAAGCATGCATACAGATATGAACTAATGCATGCGCGAGGGGAAACAGGAAAGGTTTACCTGTGAATTCAGGAGTTGCTGGAAAATTGGCAGGCACGTGGTGCACCCACTCCTCGTTTTCAGCTTGGACAGGTGGCTCCTCGTCTACGTCAGTGTCCATGTAGTAAGCTTCGTCATCCTGTTGATCCGCTTCATAGTCGTAATTGACAGTTTGATCGCTGTCAGAATCCGAATCAAACAGGTAAGCAACATCGCCATTGTTTGCATTGGCTGTGTTTTGACTGTTTGAGTCCGAATCATCCGAATCGGCTTCATCGGCGACCACGTGCGATGCGGCGGCGTCTGCTAAATGATGTTGATGATCATCCTCATCAGAATCATTATTTTCGGCTGCATCTTCAAACAAACAACTCGTTTCCTCCTCTCTTTCAGAGTTGTCTGTCTCACAATCACTACCCTCCTCATCAGATCCGCTTTGTAAGATTATTTCCAGCGCTTCGTTTAGCGAGAAGTTGCTGCCACCCCCTCGCCTGACCGACATTTTTACTGCAACAGGAAATGCCACGTGTGCGCGCTCTTAGCGGGAAAGCCCGGTGCCGCCAGTCTCTTTGTTTCAAAGCTTCTGGGGTCAGCCAAGTTCACGATAGAGCACTGAAAAAAAGGTCTACAACTCGCTAAGACATCCCCAAGACTAGTTACAGAGCTTATTTCCCTTGGATCATTTTATGGAAAGGGTAGGAATTTTTTTATGTTCCTGTCGTCTGATAGTGGATGACACGGCAGAATGTACTGTCTGTCTGTCATCCTGACTCGGACGACGCGGCTCCAGGGAAAGAAATCCGGTCATCCACTATTGGACGACACGGCTGGTAAAGGTTAAAGTAGTAGTAGTTGCATCAATGTAGTCGACCTAGTAGTGGTCATGATGTTCCACTGCAACGAATTTGAGTGCAGCTTCAGTCAAATTAATTGCTTGGGCAAATTCAATGCAAATACTGAGCCCGCACAATGACCAACACAACTCTAGTAGTAGTAGTAGTAGTAGTAGTAGTAGTAGTAGTAGTAGTAGTGGTGGTGGTGTGGTGGTGGTAGTAGTTGT
>JADBJO010033444.1:5000-14573 GCA_016801955.1 Conus betulinus
TGGGCACACCGGTGTGGGACCAACATGGCGGAGAAGAGCCACCACCAGCTCCACACCAAACACGACCGAGTTAATTTAAAATAGGTTAATTGTTGTCTGTAAGTGTTTAACCGAGGGAAAAGAAACTCTAAAAAAAAGTAATAAAATTAAAAAAAGGTGATAATGCTCAGTCAAAAGATGGCCACCCATCCTACCTTACCCTAACACACACACACGTACACACACGCACGTGCACACACACACACACACACACACACACACACACACACACACACACACACACACACACACACACACACACACACACACAAGTGGGAGGGTGGACGGAACCGCGATGATTAGGTTGGTAAGGACAGGGGATGTGGATAGTGTTGGAGTGGGGTGTAGGTTGGTGAGGGAGGGTGGGTGTGTAGGGAGGGAGTGGTGGAGTGGAGGTGAGGTTGGGAGGACAGGGGATGTTGGATAGTGTGGAGTGTGGGGGTGTAGGTTGGGGAGGGAGTGGGGTGTAGGTTGGGGGACAGGGGGAGTGGTGTGCAGGTGGGGGAGGTTGGGAGGACAGGGGATGTTGGATAGTGTGGAGTGGGGTGTAGTTGGGGAGGGAGTGGTGTGCAGGTTGGGGGGGACAGGGGATGTTGGATAGTGTGGAGTGGGGTGTAGGGTTGGGGAGGGAGTGGGTTGGTGTAGGTTGGGGAGGACAGGGGATGTTGGATAGTGTGGAGTGGGGTGTAGGTTAGGGTGTGGAGGGAGTGGGTGGTTGGGGAGGACAGGGGGGTGGATAGTGTGGTGGGGTGTAGGTTGGGGGGACAGGGGCTGTGGATAGTGTGGGTTGGGGTGTAGGACAGGGGATGTTGGATAGTGTGGAGTGGGGTGTAGGTTGGGGAGGACAGGGGATGTGGATAGTGGGGTGGGGTGTAGGTTGGGGGGACAGGGGCTGGTGGATAGTGTGGAGTGGGGGTGTAGGTTGGGGAGGGGAGGGGTGTAGTTGGGGAGGAGTGGGGTGTAGGTTTGGGGAGGACAGGGGATGTTGGATAGTGTGTGGGGTGGGGTGTAGGTTGTGGGAGGGACTGGGTGTGTGGGTGTGGGTGGGGAGGTGGGAGTGGGGGTAGGTTGGGGAGGGGGTAGGTTGGGGTGGGGGTGGGGAGGTAGGGGATGGTGGATAGTGTCGAGTGGGGATGTTGGGAGGGAGTGGGGTGTAGGTTGGGGAGGGAGTGGGGTGTAGGTTGGGGAGGACAGGGGATGGTGGATAGTGGGGGTGGAGGGAGTGGGTGTAGGTTGGGGAGGGAGTGGGGTGTAGGTTGGGGAGGAGGGATGTGTGGATAGTGTGGAGTGTGTAGGTTGGTGAGGACAGGGGGTGGGGATGGATAGTGTGGTGTGTGGGGTGTACGTTGGGGAGGGCAGTGGGTATGGGGTGGAGAGGAGTGGGGTGGAGAGGACGGGGATGGATATTGTGAATGCAGGAAAAAAAAGACGGTGTGTGTGTGTGTGTGTGTGTGTGTGTGTGTGTGTGTGTGTGTGTGTGTGTGTTGACGGGATCAGCCAGAAAAATCTTAAGTACGTGTATTGTGTAGTAGTAGTACTTTTCTTTAACGTCTTTTCACTAATGTGATATTAGACGGAGAGAGAGAGAGAGAGAGAGAGAGAGAGAGAGAGAGAGAGAGAGAGAGAGAGAGAGAGAGTCTTATGTAGGCCTATGCATGCATGCTGGAATGCGTGATCTTTTCTCGCCACAAACACATTTTGCGTTATTACTGTACTTGGTTTTTAAAGCATCAAGTTTTATTCTATAGTATACAGAAATAAAATTTCTGTATTGATGCAAATTACTTGTTTTAATTAGGGTTATTAATAAAGCTTTCAAGACATAACAGCTGAGTGTTATTTGCATTAATAGCTAGACCTTGTTGATTGTTTTGTTTCCTGAATCGATTATAAATTGTTTGTTTTAACATGTTATATCCCTCTTGTAAAGTAAGATGCAAATATAAAGGCGTCACTGAGTTTTCATTCCTAGCACCTCTTTTTGCTTTTCTGTCAACAAGTTCGTTGCCGAAAATACCACAATGTGAGGGAATCCAACAGAATGTGACTTCCGTTCCTTTGCACATTAATACATGAATAAGATGGCATATTTCCTTTAAAATGGGATTATTATGAGTGAGTTAGAGAACTTTATAGACTGTAGAACAGACATCGAATCGACCATAAAGACCACTTTAACAATTGAGTGTGGTAAATCAATTAAATAAGATAAAGCCATAATAATGGCTACCATTTCCGCAACATAAATTGATCTGTGCTTTCCAATATAATAAGTCTTTTCCACTTTTAGTGAAGGTATTACAAAAGCAGAACCTGCCTGATTAGTATGTAACAAGGAGCCATCAGTATATACTTTAAGATGATCTGAATATTTATTTATAGTATGCATTTTTACTGTATATGACAAAATATTTGGTTGATCGTTTTTACTAACATCTGTATAATCAAGATCAAAATTTGCTCGCTTCCTTTCCCAATCAGAAGAGAATTAGATGTCGTTTTCAACAGAGAATCAAGACTGATGGCGGATTCTTCCAAAAGATCTGCTGTATAGGAACCGATGGTGGAAAGAGACACAATTGATTGTGCTCTTTTAGGATAATGAGACTCAGGCTTCACAGCAATTTCAATGCTATTCACGTCTTCATTTGAAGAGCATTTAAGTACATATTTCGAAACAGCCAATTTTTTTCTGTATTCGTCCAAGGATAAAACATCAAGTTCTCTATAAGTTCGCATAGTAGATGCATGGAAAGGAACACCAAGACACAGTTTTTATAGGCCTTGCTATCTATACTTTGCAATTTTTGTAATAAATACTTAGGAGCACTGAAGAATGCCTCTTGTGCATATGATAGTTTAGATCTAATCAGAGATGTCACTAAATGCTTTAAGATTTTTGCATCCTGACACCAACTTTGCTGGCTAATAATTTTTAGGAAATTAGGGTTTTCCTCGCTTTATTTAAAAGATATTGTATATGATAATTCCACGTTAGTTTAGACGTCAAATACACTCCCAAAAATTTGACTAAAGATTTATATTCAAGACCAACGCCACCAGTTTGAATAAAGGCAGCTCAGTAGGATCTGCACCATTAATAAATAAAAACATATATGTTTTTTCACTAGAAAATATTAAACCGTTATTAAACATGTATCTACCAAGACTGTCAAGATCAGCTTGATATAGTTTTCTGTAATAGTTTATTTCACGCTTAGTTGTGTTTTTTCTTAATGAAGTATTTAACCATATACATAAATCATCCGCATATTGTACTACTGTAACGTGTTGCTTACATGTTTCGGAAGATCGCTCATCAGAATATTAAACAACATTGGAGCTATTACTGAGCCTTGTGGAATGCCCATTTGCAATGATTTAAAACCAGAATATATATTTTCTACCCTGACTTGCAGAGATCTATTTTGTAGGAATTCTGACATAATAATAAAGATTGCCATTCAAACCAATTGTCTTTAATTTAAATAATAATTTCATATGCCAGACACTATCAAACACCTTTTTTACATCGAAAAAGGTAGCTAAAACACTTTTTCGTCTAGCGAACTGATATTTAATTTTGTTGTTAATTTAACGATGTGATCAATTGTTGACCTACCTTTCCGGAAACCAGCTTGGTTATGTGGAATTATATTATTTTTATCACAGTAGTGAATCAGTCTATATTCAACACTATTTTTTCCATAACTTTTGAAACATGGAAGTCAAGGCTATTGGCCTATAACTGTTGACATTTGTAGCAGGTTTACCTTGCTTCAAAACAGGAATAATAATTGACTGCTTCCAGACTTCTGGCATACTACCACTAGACCAAATTTTTTTTAAAGATCGTCAACAGAAAATAGATGAAATTATCTGGTAAATGTTTTAACATTTCGTTTGAAATCGCATCTATTCCTACCAACGAAGTTTTATTAGCTAACGAAGAAAGGGCATCATTAACTTCATGTATAGTTATAGGGGCATTAATATAATGATCATTATTAGAATGTGGCTCATTAAAAGCATTACTTTTTTCTTCTATTTCTCTTTATCTTCTGCATTGTGGCAGAAGACTTTCTGTGTGCATGCTCTTAGAAAAACTATCAGCAAATGCTTCCGCCTTTTCCTCAGAAGTTGGAAGATTATTATTTTCCAGTTTAACAGGATACCGAGGAAGATTAATTCCTTGTTTTTACATCTCTAAATTTTTTTCCATACTTTCTGAAAATCTTTATAATGAGAGACTTGTTCAGCGCAGAAAGATGACCAATATAATCGTTTTGATTTGGCCACTACCCTATTAGAATGTGTGTTTGCATCTTTCATTTCTTGATGTGCCTTTTGTAATCTTTCAAACTGACTGTTAGGTTCCCCCATTTTTAGGTTTGTCTCCTTTTCTTTTTTCTTTACCTCAGACTTTATTTTAATGTATTCTTTATATTTCAGTTTCTTGAATGTTACAGTTTCTTCGCATTCTTTTGTCCACCACACATTTCCAACATGATTACTGTTTTTGATATTTCCACATTTAGGAATAGATTCATCCGCAGCCAACAGTATCATGTCTTTGAATGTGCCATAAAGAGCATTTATGTCCTCACTGGTGTCATCAATCCAACTTACATTTTTTTTGATGAAAGAATGGAAGAAATTTTTGCCAGTCTGCAAATTTATAATTATATTTGGGTATTTTGTCTTGTGGATATTTTTCATGCTCACAGATGTTCTTGAGCGAAATTTTGAGTGTAAGTGGTCACTTCCAAGTGTGTCTTCAAGCGGCTGCCAACAGCAGTCAAAAGCTAATTGCGGAGATATTAAAGTAAGATCAATGGCACTGGGTCTATGAGTGGAAACATCTGGGAATCTCGTGACACTACCATCGTTTAATAAACACAAGGAAGAGTCTACAACATTTTCAACAAATCGATTGTTTGTTATTACAGAACAGTCTTTGTCCCAGAATGGACAGTGGGCATTAAAGTCACCACCGACCAGCCATTTTTCAGAAGATGCTTGAAATGAATGTAACCATTCAGTATTTCGATCATTTGGTCCTTTTGGCAAATAGACAGAGACAACATTTAGGATGTCATTGTCTTTAATTTTCACACTGGCTGCACAAGAGTATAAATCCGATTGATCCTTTGGAACTGGTGATGGACATAAAGAATAGGCAATGCCTTCTCGGATGTAAATGGCACAGCTTATTCTTTCCTTGGAATCAGACACTTTATTGTGTACTGGGGGATAGTAAAATTTGGATAATCTTGGAAGCTTGGGTTGCACACATTTAGTGATTGCAAAATAAGAATGTCATAATCTGTATTGGCAAGATGTTGGATCAAATAGGATTCATTTGTCCAAATAGACCTAGCATTCCACTGTAAAATTGAAAGTTTGTTTAACGACTTATCAGGCATGTCTTCACACAAGGGGCTAATATGTAAGAAAGAGAATTAAAAAAAAAATTATAAAAATAAAAAATAACAATATCTGGAATTCAGACTACAGCATAAAAATAGTGTAGAATTTAGAACCAGCAATAGGTGAACAGCAGGACTAGTACGCGATGTGTATCAGAGTCAAAAGCTGATGTTGACGCAAAAATACAACGATAGTTTGCAGCCCGTCTTTTAGTTAATACCATTGTTCCAAGCCGTGAAACATATTCCAGCGCCGCCCAAGATGATCTCCAGCGAAGAAAGGCTGTTCTTCGGGACTCCAGTAGTAGCGCTGGGTGGGAGGCTGGTGTGAGAGACGTCTGGCGGTTCTCTTGGGCTTGGTCCAGAAGCGATTCCTGACATGTCTTCCAATGTTCGCTGCTGCAAGCACACTCGATCCTCTGACGTTCGGGTGAGTCCATCCTTCAGGGTCATGTAGCTGGCTTTCAGATTGTCGTGAGCAATGAACGACACGTTCTTGATGTTGAACAGGTCCATGGTGGTTAGTGCATTAAACAGCTGACGTTGGACCTCAAGTTCAGCGTCCTTGACTGGGGCAATCTTACTCACCATAATCTTTGTGTTGGGGTTTTCACTGGCAAAGTCTTGTACGCATTTGCTGAAAGCTTTGCTGTTTACCTTTGCATCTCCATTCTTGATGTCATTCAGGCCACAGTGAAGTACGACCGCGTCTGCTGTTTGTTCAGTAGAAATGGACCTTTCAAATGCCTGACGAAGATCTTTTGTGGTATAAGTCTTTTGGAGATCTACTTGAAAGCCAAATGAACGCCCTAATCTTTTTGCATTGATCCCTTTTGCAATGGAATCATGAAACATGAGAACCTTGGGGAAGTCACAATTACTTTCACTTTCGAACGAGTTTTGACGTTGTTTTGGGAACCGAGGATTGACGTCACAATTGAGATTGCCGTCATTACTTCTGTTTGATGTTCTTATGCTTTTTTCATTCATTTTCCCTTCAGATTTTGATTTTGCATTTGATGCACCGGTCGTTTTCCGATTCGCGGAACTAGCGGGAGTTGCCTTCATAGCGTCAGCATAGCTACGATCCGCAGTATACCTGCAATCCGAATCATCTGTCTGCGTTTGGCCGTTCGTGATTGATACTTTTCGATCTGCTTTCGCCGTAAATCTCGATGCTTTCGTTAGACTCGAAATGAGAGTATTTTGTTCTGTTACGGTCGTTTCAAGTCTTGAGATTCGGTCACACAAATTGGAAATGATATTGCGCAGTTCGATTATTTGACTTACGGTGCTTCCTGGGTCCTCTTGATGATCCGTCGAACTCGCTTCACCGTCTCTTCCTCCATTTGCGCCTTGCTGGTTTTGTTGAAGGTTTCGGTTCAAAACTTGCTTCTTCAGTGTGTGTGTGTGTGTGTGTGTGTGTGTGTGTGTGTGTGTGTGTGTGTGTGTGTGTGCGAGCGCGCGCGCGTGCGGGGAGCAAACGTGCGTGTGTGTGTGTGTGTGTGTGTGTGTGTGTGTGTGTGTGTGTGTGTGTGTGTGTGTTGTTGTTGTTGTTGTTGTTGTTGTTGTTGTTGTTGTGTTTGGAATTTAGATCCTTCTAGCTCAGATGTTTTTGTCGTAGTTATTTCTTCTTCAGGTTTGTGTGTGTTATGCGTGCGTGCGCGAGTGTGTGTGTGTGTGTGTGTGTGTGTGTGTGTGTGTGTGTGTGTGTGTGTGTGTGTGTGTAGGGAGTTGTCGTTGTTGTTTGTTCTTATTGAATTTAACGACTAGCAACATTAGTGACATAAAACAAGTGCGTGCGTGCGTGCGTGCGTGCGTGTGTGTGTGTGTGTGTGTGTGTGTGTGTGTGTGTGTGTGTGTGTGTGTGTGTGTGTCCGGGCGTGCGTGCCCGTGTGTGTGTGTGTGCATGTATATGCGTGTGTATGTTTTGTGCATGTGCGCCCTTGCTATGCGTGTTCGTGTGCATGTACGCCCTTTTTTTTTTTTGTGCATTTTTTTTTTTTTTTTTTGTACTGTGCTGTTTTGTTTCCAGCTGTGTTTATGTTTCTCGTGTGCGTGTGTGTGTGTGTGTGTGTGTGTGTGTGTGTGTGTGTGTGTGTGTGTGTGTGTGTGTGTGTGTGTGTGTGTGTGTGTGTGTGTGTGTGTGTGTAGTGTGTGTGTGTGTGTGTGTGTAGTAGTAGTAGTAGTAGTAGTAGTAGCAGTAGTAGTAGCAGTAGTAGTAGTAGTAGTAGTAGTAGTAGTAGTAGTAGTAGTACACACGCACATATGTGCTAGTAGATAGCGATTCCTCGGAATGTCCTTTTTTTCTACGGTAGAAGATCAGTAGTCAATTTTTCCCTTGATTTAAGGAAAACTATTCATCACTCAAATAGAAGACAGTCGCGATTTACAGATAATAAATAGGTAAATAAAAACATCAATCGATCAGTCAGTCAGTCGAGCAGTTTAATAATTTGTCACTTGGATACTCGTTCATTCACCCATTAATGGAACTTGAAATCTGTCCATAGTTTCTCTTGCGGCAACTTCAAACAGTTTATGGTGTCCTAACCAGATAAAGAAATAAATAAGACGACGCTCTTCAGGTATGAACAGCCACTGCATTTTTCTAAAGAATCTCGCAAACTGCAAGATCCCTTTTGGCAAGATTTCCTAACCGTCGCCTCTGTCAGACTTAATCTTTTCAAAGCAGGATAACGAAATTGAATTTGGATGAGAAACGAGATATATGTTGGAAATAATTCCTCTCTCACCCTGCACTCCATTTATCCTACTCAGTCAGGCCGCCTCACACGTTGATCCCAGCCGCCTATCTCACATAACTGCCCACCTGTGCGGCCCGTCACACGTGTGCCATCAAGCTCCGGCGCCCAACTCTTATAACATATGAGTCCCGCACGTCTGTCGCCCCGCACAGCAGCCGAGAGCGCAATGGCCCAAGCAGAAAGCGCCAACATCCCACATCTAGTGTCTCCTAAGTGCGAACCATTAGTCGAGCGACAAATACGCTCAGCCTCGCCAGGCGCCCTATCCGTCCACTTTGTCCAGCATGGTCCCTAGATACGGGGCAATCGGGCGAAATGGGCAACACAATTGTCCGAAGAAATGAGCATGCGTAAGGCCAGATACAGCTCGTAACTAAAACTAGTTCTCTCAACAGCTGTCGCGCACAAAGGCCGGGCCGGCTTGAAACCTAAGTCGCCGACACAGGCACCGAGGCAATCATCAGAGACCTATACGGTCGCGGCGAGCACCCACAGCGCTGGTCCAAGCGATAGCAATGGGCAGACAGAATGGGAACGGATGATCACACGGGCAACAACACGGCACGGGAGCTGTCGCAGTGCCGAGGTCAGGCTAATAATTCCCGCACGGGACTCACATCAAGTGGGCTGCTCCACGCCCACGAGGCAACATGGCCTGGCCCTCCAGGGACAGCAAGCAGCACGGCCCCATCTCACAGCCCCGTCGTAGCACGTCGCGACCAGTTACACACTCAACCACGGGAAGACCTACTGCGAAATCAGCCGACGGACGACCCCGAAAGCCCACTGGGCGCCCGCGCACCGGCCTCACCTTGCACCGCAGGCGATGGCCAGGCACTACACAATGAGGCCGCATCGGGGTGGCACACCTGCCCAGAGGTCCCACCAGTGGCCCATCGAGCGTCACCACGACGCGCCAACATGTCCGCCACCCGGGCCCAGGAGTCGCACATGGCCTACCTACGGCCGGATGTACATGGCCCTCCGCGCGGCAGCCGCGTTGCTGGCCAGGCCGGTGACGTGGCATTTTTAGGGATTACGGCGCGCCTCTGTCGCGCGGGTCTATCGTCCCCTCTCTTATCGCGGCCTTTCAGGCTTCGCACGTCGCGAGGCCTGGCCTGCCCCAGCGGTCGCACTATGCGAGTCGGTCAGGCGCACCAGGCGCGCGTCGCCTGCCCTGCGGGTCCACGACTATTCTTTGCATTCCTCACCATTTCTCTAGGCGGCTTCCCGGGTGGGCGCAACGACGAGTCCTGGCGGTGACACGGGGCAGCACCGGGTCGGGCCTGAGCGTAAGCGGGTGGTGGGCAGCCCCCAGTCGCAGGCCAGCTGAATAT